>LZPO01107989.1:101023-131618 GCA_001675575.1 Neotoma lepida | reverse complement strand
CTCTCTCTCTTTCATCAGCAGTCACACTAAGGCTTTTTAGAATTAAACTGTACCTGGTTACCCTGTCTAGAGATTTCTTTGTACACAGTATGCCATCTTACTAGCCAGTCCTTGTAACCTGCAAAGCCTAGAAAAGCTGCCTCATACTGCCACACAGGGAGTTCTGGGCTAGTCTGGGACACAGAGAGAGACTCTGCCTCAAAACAATAATAATTGCAAAAATTCAAGATTGGCAATGTTTTCATGATTAAATTAGCATCCAGCTTTCTACAGTTCCCTATTCTAAGGCAAAACAAGTATCTCGCCCTGTGTGATAGTTAGTTCTAGTTGTCAACTTGAACCAACCTAGAGAGACCAGGACAGAGAGTCTCAAAGATGGGTTGCTTAGGTAGGTTGGTCGGNAGATCTGAGAGAGATCCTTTCTCAACTGAGTGGAGCCGAGAACAAGCCTACTGTGGGTGGTACCATTCCCTGGGTTTGAGTCCCAAATTGTGGACTAGTAAACAAATTTGAGCTGAGTATTAAGCATGCATGCATTTGACTCTCTCTGCTCTTCCCTGTGGATGTGATGTCACTAGCTGCTTGCATTCCTAAGGCTGGGACTTCCCAAGAGTGATGGCTCATAACCTGAAATTATAACTCAAATCACCCCATTCTCCCTCAAGTTGTCCTNGGGATGTTTTATCACAGCAACAGACATGAAAGTAGGGTGCTCTGGAGCCCANGGTCCACCATAATCTGGCTTCTGAGACTCACTTGAAACCGACCCTGGGGCCATATCCATCTACTGTCAGAAACTCCTGTATGATGGCCATCATTCTAACAGTGGACTCAGTAACTGTTCTGAAACAACTCCCCCTATTCCTCTCCTGCCTCAAAAATCTCTAATAGCTAGGTTAATAGGGGCTGTCTTGTTTACCGTTACCTGACTCTTGTAGAATCAATTCATATGGTGTAAGTGTTCAGAAAAAAAGAATGTAACTTCCCACACAGAGTGACAGAGGTCACCTCCACAAATGATGCCTAGCCCAGTAACCCTCCATGAAATGGCAGATTTTCTTCCTAGAGATATTCAATTGCTGAACACATTGGGCCTGCTAACTCCAAAGCTTTGCTCNGATGTAAAGCCCTGGTAATGAACTAATTCTATTTGGTTCTCTGAAGTACATAGTCCAATCACTAGTGCTGAATTAAACTGGTTAATGAACACAGTTGGTGTGGTTACATGGAAGTACTTACTCTTAGTACACAAACAAGCTCACTCCTTGCTCATTTTTAAGCATAAAACCACACTATTTTATGAGTAGCTGGTTAACTTGAACAGGACCAATTTAGAAATTTTGTAGGTAAAATGATCTCTGTGGGGGACTGTGCTGAGAACCCCCTTCAACAAGAGAGTAGCTCTCCAGGAACTCAGGCCCCCACAGCAGCTGGCACCAAATTAATGAATGCTGTCTTCAGCCTTAAAGGGAGGAGCCCCTCTTCCCACTGAAGGGTGGAAAACGCAGAGACACATAGAAAGTGCAGAGAGTACTGAGAATGACTGGTAGGGGAGTACTCAGCCCTAAACAAGACTGTGGTTTGAATGAAAATGGCCCTCACAGGCTCATATTTGAATGCCTTGTCCCCAGTTGTTAGAACTGTTTGGGAAGGCTTAGGAGGTATGGCCTTGTTGGAGGAGGTGTAGCCTTGTTGGAGGAAGTGTAGCCTTGTTGGAGGAGGTGTAGCCTTGTTGGAGGAGGTGTGCCACTTGAAGATTCAAGACTAGCACCTTTCCCATGTCTCTCTGTGCCTCATGGTTATGTCTCAAAATAAGAACTCTGAGCTCCTGCTGGAGCAACATGCCTGCTTGCTCATTGCCATGTTCCCAGCCATGATGGTCATGAACTCTAACATCCTGAAACCATAAGTCCCAAATTAAATGCTTCCTACTATAAGTTGCCTTGGTTATGGTGTTTTATCACAGCAATAGAAAAAGTAACTAAGACAAAGACATGTATACCACCCCTGCTAAAGCTTAGAAAACATTATAAAAGGGGGTAGAAAGTATGAAAGGGCCAAAAGGTATGGCAACAGGTTGCAAAAGGCCATGTTCTGGGCAAACCATTGCAATCACAAACCCACTGCAACTACAGAAGCCTGCTTTCTGCACAAGAATGGCCCATCAACAGTGAGGCAAGGATGGAGGAAGGCCTCAGAGGGCCCCACCTCACTACTGAGCTATTTCCTATTGACTGATTGAGGAAGTCACTGCCTTCAGTAGTGTATCCACCCTACCAGGCTCCAATGGATGGCCCTCAATCCAATGGTCACACAGATGTCCCTGGTTAAACNAAATGGTCATTAAAAAAATAAAATAAACATGAGTGAGAAAGGGCAACAAGGTTGAGGGAAGATAGGGGACTGAGGGGAGAGAGTGATTGGAATGTACAGTGCTGTGGAGAAATCTTTGTACACTGTAAATATGTATTACTCTCATTGGTTAATAAAAAGCTGATTGGCCAATGGCTAGGCAGGATTTTNGGGGCAGAGAGGATTCTGGGGAGAAGAAGGGTAGAGCGAGCACGATGGAAAGTACGTAGATGAGGTAAATGAGCCTCAGGGCAGCACATAGATTAATAGAAATGGGTTAACTTAAGTTATAAGAGCTAACTAAAAATAAGCCTAAGCTATTGGCCGAGCATTTATAATTAATAATAAGTTTCTATGTGGTTATTTGAGAACTGACTGGCAGGACAGAAAAGTCTGCCTACAATAGAGCACATGTGTGAAGTTGTCAAAGAACTAAATTAATTTTNAAAAAAGTGCAAGTGATGAAATAATAACCTAGGGAGATCCACCCCTCCCCCCCAAAATATCTTCTCTTCCCCAGGAGGCAGTAGATTTACAGTAAAAAGGGATCAAAAGGACAAAGGTGTTATCTAGTGATCCAGAACCTCCAGGGGTCTGATTTTCACATTNGACAGGACAAATAATCCCATTTAAGGAAAGACTGAAGCACCTTATGTACACTCCGAAAGGCACTAAACTTGCTGTCCAGAGGCCTTCCCAAATTCCACCACTTAATAACCCNTAGTTAATGTCAAGACTCACTGTCTCTCAGCCCAGGAGTCCATATCACTCACATGTGGGTCACTGTATGTAATAAGCCCACTGTGGAACAATAATGCAAAAGGTTTTGAAAACTGCAAAATGCCACACAAACAGAAATTTAGATATTATATAAGCCGTAGTCAGAAGTCTAATGTTCACCAATTTTAAGAAATTTTTCTATTATCAAACTAACCTNCCCAGTGGGGAAATTGGAGAAGCTTAGGGTAAAAAAGGAAGAATTATTTTCCATCATAGCCATTTTCTAAGTCTGAGTTTCCATACATCTTATTTTGCTTTGTTTTAAGTAAGACATACAAAATTCTCCACAATTATTTCAGGCAGTTAAGTGTCTGAACACCTTTTCACAGAGATCTCCAGGGAGAAAAAATTCCACAGCTCCCTTGGTATTTTTGATTAGGGAACTGAACATCCTAGGCAAAGTATAAGCAAATAGGCAAGTTCTTGAGAGTATCTCTGTTTGCCCCAGTTGGGTTAAAACACTAGATAATTCTATTCTGCAACATGATTTATGGCAGGTAAAGACATGATGCATAACAGACTCCATTTTTCCTCTTTCCAATTTCCTTCTTGAGAAGATAGAAATACCNAGTGCCTGGAAGGGGGAAAAAAATCTGACTTTCCAGTTTTCATGATGGAATGCTAACACTGACACTTGCTAATCAAAAACATAAGACGCTTTCTTCTATGACCCAGAACATCAGTGCTGCATATACTTGTTCAAGTTGTGTCGAGTGCCTGATGAAANCAGGTGTTGAGGGAATTCCAACCTACACCAGAGAGAGAATGGAAAGTCCATATAACTATTCTCCAGCTCCACACCAGTGTTCTTTGGAAGAGATGAATTGCAAGCACTTCCATTGTTTATAGAACATATGGATCTCATGTCTGTTTACGATTATACCCAGCCTGCCATTGAAAGGCAACAAAAGAAATAATTGCTTAAAACAGCATCTTTTGAGCTATAGAGATGGCTCCAGTGGCAAGGTGTTTGCTGTGACACCATGAGGACCTGAGTCCTGATCTCCAGGTCCTCCCCAGCTCCCCAACCCCTCCCTCCCCCAACCCCATAAACAGTCTAGTGTGATGGTAGCCACCTGTAATCCCAGGGTTGAAAGGCAGAGACAGGAGGATCCCAGAGGCTCACAGCCAGCCAGTCTAGCCAAGTGGTAACCCCAGGTTCAATGGGAGCTTCCATCTCAAAGAAGAACGTGGAGAGCAGAAGAAGAAATCCTACATTGGCTTCTGGCCTCCACACAGGTACATATAGATGCTCAGCCACACAACACCTCTCCTCTATATACACACACAAGTGAATCTGCATGGAGTTGTCCTTACAAATGAGAATTTTTTTAAAACTACATCTTTCTTTTTTTTAAGGTTCTGACAGTAGCCCATTATTTTAATACAGTATGTTGCTATTGTCATTTCTGCCTGTGGTATTTTGTTGACAGGTCACACATCAAAACTCTCACTTGCTTATTGCTGTTTTGACTGTGAAATGTCCCCAGTGGCCTCACATGTTCAAACACTTAGTCCCTAGCTGGTGGCACTGTTTGGGAGAGTTGTGGAACCTTTAGGAGGTGGAGCCTCACTGGAGGAAGTAGGTCCTGGGGGTGGGTCTTGAGGTTTTATNCCAGCTCCATTTCCTGTCTGCTCTCTGCTTCCTGATTATATATGCAATGGACCAGATAGCTCCACCTCCTGCTGCCACCCCAACTCCGACTTCCATGATGGACTGCATCCTTTGAATCGAAAAACATAAACCCTTCTGTATTTAAGTTGTTTCTCCTTGTGCATTTTGGTCAAAGCAATGAAAAAAAAAATAGTCAACCGACTTGCCACCACTCCTCCTGACAGTGATGAGGAGCGGAAATTACCACCAGACTTACCTCTGAAATGCTGAGCCCAGCACCTGGCATTTACACCCAGCACCATGCAGTTACACATTTGTAGAATGAATAAGTCACATAACTTTTCTAGTGCCTAAGTTCAGTTCTAAACAGAAAACGACCTCCCTAAAAGAGGAAATCACATCTCTCCCCTATTTATCTTTCCTTTGCTTCCTGTAGCTGGACTGTGCTCAGAGCAGGGACTCAGTAAATGTTTGATCACGACAATAATGATATCAAAATGAACCTGACCAAGACAGCATACATCAAAATGAAGACAAAATTAAGTGGCCACCTTTTAATCTGGAGACTGCAAATCATCATAGTCTCCTTCATTTCTTGCTTTCCAACACTACACAGGGGTCAGCTATGCTTGCACAAAGTCTGGCAGACTATCTAGGAAATGGGAATCTCCTACCACTGGGCATTTGTGTTTCAGAAACTTCAAGCCTACTGTCTTTTGCTCCTTGGGTCCAAGATTTCAGATTCTTCTGATTCTTCCTGCTGGGGACACCTGCCTCCAACCAGCTGGGTGCTTGGATAAAGAAGGGAAGACAGCAACGAGCCATGACTGACCATGATCTCCCGCCCTGTAGAGGATCCACCTGCCACTCTAGCTAGGTTCTATTGGGTGCTTGCCATGGGCCCTGCCCTGATTCCAACTCCGGTTTTAGCTCATAGCTGGCAGAAGCACTGTTCTTGATTAGCAAGGCTGGCTTTACACTCTTCCCTGATGGCAAACATATCACACAGACACACAGACACACAGACAGACACACACACACACCAGAACAATTTCTATTTTCATATGAAACTTTGCATTTAGTCTGGGAAGATGTGACTCCCATAAGAAGTCCAAATAGTTGATGAGGATAAACCTGAAAATGAAATTATTTCACATATGTCCATCAAGACAAACTCTTCCCCTTGATTTGATCATGATCATGGGTTATGCTGAAGGTATCTTTCGCTTCCCTGGAATATCGATCTATGGAAAGTAAACATTCTTAAGGTCTAAAACAGACCCTCTTGACTAGACATGGTGGTATAAACCTATAATCCCAATATTTGGGAGGTGGGGGCAGCCAGATCGGAAGTTCAAGGCCAGCCTTGATTATATAGCCAGTGTGAGGCTAGCCTAAGACCTTATATGAATTAATTAATAATAAATAAGTAAAGATAAGTCAAATGGACCAGGCTACAGTATACTTGAACGGAGGTTCAAGTATACATAGGGGTGGATCTGCCACCTAGAAAACCTTGCTCAGTTGTACATTCAGTAAGCCTCAGCAGCAATTAACCCCTTAACAGAAAGAATGGAACTCATGGATATATTTTATCACTTGTACTTAGAGAACAGGGTACTTAGAATCACAATTTCTACTCAAGTGGTATTGAGTAGAGGCAAACTTCAAGTATTGCTGTGTGTCAACATGCCAGCTATCCACTTAAGCAATTTTTAAAGACATATTTCANAGCCATATCCTCCNATTTGCATCCTAGACTTTACTNAAAAAACAGTGCCTTACATAAAAAAAGACGACTTTTTAAAAAAATATCAAAGTGATTTTCTTTCTGAATCCCTCNGCTTAAATGGGTGCTCACTCCAAGAACAGAACTCTGAGTACATCAGATAAGAAGAGGAGAAAAGATCCAGAGGTCACAGCTAACCCTGGAACAGCCAGGAATGAGCCTGACCTCGGCACTCAAGACTCCACACGTCAGTCTCAGCATCCCCAATACTTATTCATCATTCAGCCGAACATATGCGGAGCTACAGCAATGGACATGTTGACAACCATTCCAGTCCTGAAGAGTTCACTACAAAGTTCATCCTATCAGGCTCATCAGTGCAGGCTGCCCTGCTCAGTCTCATGAAGCAGTATGTGCCAGGATTGGCTAAATGCTGATGNAACTTCAGACACCAGCCACAGAGCCATAATCCAAGGTGGGCAGCATTTCTCATGAATGAAAAAAAAAATGTGCTGCATTAGTTACTTTTCTTATTGCTGTGAACAAACACCTTCCAAGAAGCAACTTAAGATGGAAAGATTTTCTTTCAGCTTGTAGTTGAAGGTGGCACAGTCCATCACTGCCTGAGTCAAGGCAGCAGGAGCAGGTGGGGGCTGGTTACCTTGCACCCACAGTCAGGAAGCAAAGAGAAGAATGTGGTACTCAGGTTGATTATCACCTTGTTATTTGGGCTGAGACCCCAGTCTTACATTCTGAGAGGCCATCCCTGCTCAGTTAAACTTTCTGAAAACACCTCCCCAGACACAGCCAGAGATGTTTCCGTGGTGATTTTAAATCCCATCAATAGACAAGGAAGATAAACTTCACTCAAACCAATCTCTTTTATGCTTTGTCCATGCTCTTTTCTTCTCCCCTCCTCAGGATTGGCCTATAAAATTCTACTTAAATGATAGTTCATACAGAACAGAGATGCTAACTAGATGGCTGTTGGAGAAACTNGAGAAACTGAGACTCAAGCAGGGCTTCCATCTGAACTGCCAGGTGGGGAAGGAGGTAGGAGGTAGCAAAGCTTAGGAAATCCAAAAGCACTGAGAGAGTCTGGCAGGTTTCCAAAGCCAAGACCAAGAGTCGAAAGAAGGAAAGAAGTGACTGCCTAGGTCTACAGTGCAGTTCAAGATTCCATCAAATAAACAAGACAGAAACTCAGTTACCAGATCAAGACACTCGGCTAATAACCAACCAGCAACAGTCACGGTAAATATCAAGACAAGCGCCTGGGGCCAGAGATGCTTCAGTAGTTAAGAGCACTGGCTGCTCTTGCAGAAGACCCAGGTTTGAGTTGCAGCACCCACATGGCAACTCACAACTGTCTATAACTCCAGGCCCAGGAGGTTACACATGCTCTTCTGGCCTCTTAGGACATTGCATGTATGTAGTACATAGATTAACACACAGACAAAACACCCATACACATAAAATGTTTTTTTAAAAATAGAAGCTTCCAACTGGGCTCTTAAAATCCCCTCACAGGCAGAACGACCCCCACAACCTGAGCCTTTGAATAAGAGATAAATAATCCCAGGAGTGATTGAAAAGCAACTAGAGGTCTGGTGTCAGGAACATTTTTGAGGTTTCAGATTATCTAAGAAAAGAAAGAGAAAGCCCCACATCACAGCTGTTGGGTGTGGCCCTCCCACTCATCGTCAGGAGCTAAAGGGCACGAGTATGAGAAGTTTGATGACCCCAGCAGTCACAGTCTTAGTAGTGGTGATGTTGATAATGACAACAATAAGAGAAGGAAAGTTACTTAGTTAATTATAACTATTTATCAAAATCATAATGTTTGTCCCTCTCTCCCATTTTTTGTTTTTGTTTTGTTTTGTTTGGCACCAAATGGCTTAAAATACTTTAGCATCTGGATCTCCTTTCTTCATGAAAAGAACTTACGGGGCGGGGAGGGGGGGTGTTCAGCAGGGGCCAATACCTTTCTAAGGATACCAGCAACAGTAGCTGTGTCATTTGGGCTGCACTCTGGAAGAAGGGGCATCTGGGGGCTACATTGCCATTTATTGATAGCGTTGAGCCTTAGAGAACTACTACTCAAGGAGGAATTGGAGCCTGAGGAAAATCAGAATAGATCTAAGACACAAATCCAGACCAGGATCCCAGCCCAAGCTACCACCAGAAGCTATGTGTCACCCCCAATCTGTCTACACATTTAGCTTTATTTCAAAAACAATCATGTCCCTGAAAATATTACCAAGAAAGCTGTTGANCTTTTATTCCCATATTACTTTGGCATTTTACATAAAAAATGGCAAAAATAAATTTTAAAATGGAGTTGTAAGAACAGTACTCATATCATAATCACAGAAATCCAAGCTACTGTTGGGATGCAAGGGCTACCCAAGGGGAACCCTGTGGAATGATCTTGGTTCACTTTTGGGGAATTTCTCATTGATGGTTTTTCATGTGCGTCTGACTACAATGAGACTAGAAATCAAATTATACCAGCTATAGTTACTCTTAGTGCAATTCAGATAATGCACAGACAATCTATGTATAATAATACCATAATCCGAGCACAAAAGTCCAAGAATTATGAGATTTGGGGGATATATTGATCTTGTGTGCTCCTGTCTCGTGGCTGTCAGGAAATAGCTGGAAGATAACAGGTCCTGAGACATTTAATTCATGCAGGCTCAATAAGGGTGTGCCTAACGATCTCAGTTCAGTCTAACTCACATCTGCCCACCTCCTCCCATGCTTACTCAGGAAGTTCTTTCATCTTGCCGAATTGCTGGTAAATGGGTTCCATTTAATTTTACCAAGCAACTCAAAGCTTTTATAATCCAAATAAANCTATATCAGTGGTGCTACAGTTACAGTTACAGCGCTATGAAAATATTAAGTAAATATTAAGTAACAGCAAGGGCAATTACTGTTTCCACAAGCTCACTCCTACTACCAGGGAAGAGACAGCTGGGCATTTTATCCTAGACCCAAGGAGGCTGAGGAAAGGCCAGGGCTGATGGTCCACCCACTAAGTTGCCATCTGGCCTGGAACCAATCAGAACAACATAACTTGGCAAAGGAACTGTGTACTGGGCATCCAACTGGGCATCTGCCTTATCTCAATGGACAGTTGGGGACACAGTTTCACACCATTCTTTAGCTCTGTGAATTCTCTCTGTGTGCCAAGGGAGGATGGTGGGGGGTAGGGATGGGGGATTCTGTCACACTAGGTGTTAGCCTGACCTCAATTAAGACACTTGTCCCATTTGGGAAAAGGAGTTTCAATGACTCATGTTCTGTAAATTCCCAAACAGTAGGCAGGTAAAGGACAAGTTGGAGATGACAGGACTCTTGGCAGTAGAGTGAAGAGCAAGAATAGAAATTCTGAACCTAGCCAGGCAGTGGTGGTGCACACCTTTAATCCTAGCACTTGGGAGGCAGAGGCAGGCGGATCTCTGTGAGTTCGAGGCCAGCCTGGGCTATAGAGTGAGTTCCAGGAAAGGCGCCAAAGCTACACAGAGAAACCCTGTCTCATAAAACAAAAACAAACAAACAAACAAAAAAGAAATTCTGAACCTTCCCACTCCACCTCTTCTTAAACCTGCAATGGCTCAAGGAGGACAAGCTTCCTGCTCTATTTGGTAGCTGATCTGTGAACGGTCTAGATTGGCTCAGTAATTAATGAGGAATTAGAAGCCAACAGTCATCTTTACACACCAGGAAAACAGTGATCACATTTGCTACCACTAATAAAGGCAATCAAACAACTTGTGGACAACTGGTAATTACTTCTTTNGCTGAACACCTGACTTCATGTATCTCAAGCAAACCAACTACAAGGTTTAGATGTGTCTTAGTTAGAGTTTACTGTTGCTGTGGAGACACCATGTCCATGGCAACTCTCATAAAGGAAACATTTAATTGTGGTGGCTCACTTACGGTTCGAAGTTTAGTCCATCATGGTGGGGAGCATGACGGCATGCAGACAGATGTTGTGTTGGACCTGANAGTCCTACATTTTGACTCAGAGGCAACAAGAAGTCAACTGGGCAGTATCCTGAGTATACAAAACATCTTGACTCAGAGGCAACAGGAAGTCACACTAGGCAGTATCCTGAGTATACGAAACCTCAAAGCCCTCATTCCTACAGTGACACACTTCCTCCAACAAGGTCATACCCACTCCAACAAAGCCATACCTCCTAATAGTGCCACTCCCTACTAGATTATGAGATTATGAGATTATGGGGGCCAATTACATCCAAACTACCACAAGATGGAAAAGAATGGGTGAAATAGCTCAGGAGATAAAGGTGCTTGCTGCACTAGACTGCTGACCTGAGTTCAGACCCCAGGATCCATACAAAGGTNGNAGAAGAGAAACAACTGTATAAAGTTATCACCTGACCTCTACATGCACACCATGATAGATGTACACACACACACACACACACCATCCAGAGAGGGGTGCTGAAAAGATGANTCAGCCATTAAAAGCACTGTCTGCTCTTCCAGAGGACCCAGGTTCAGTTCCCAGCAACCACATTACAATTTACAACCATTTTTAAGTTCNGTTCTGGGGAATCCTATGCCCTCTTCTGGCCTCCACAGTCGTTGCATGCATATGTTGTGNATACACACATGAAGGCAAACACTCACATACATAAAGATACATTTATTTTTTAATGAAACAAGTTGTCNAGGCATGGTATAACCACCATATANGCCTATAATTTCAACACCTGGGAGGGGGAGATGGGAGGATCAGGAATTCAAGACCATCCTCAGCTGTACAGTAAGTTTGAGACCAGATTGTGCTACATAAGAACTTGTTTTATAATAAATAAAGGGAAGGAGAAAGATAAGGGAGGAGGGGGAGGAAGGAAGGAAGGAAGGAAGGNATAAATAAAGGGAAGGAGAAAGATAAGGGAGGAGGGGGAGGAAGGAAGGAAGGAAGGAAGGAAGGAAGGAAGGAAGGAAGGGAGGGAGGGAGGGAGGGAGGGACGGAGGGAGGGACATCAAACAAACTGCAGCAGCATTAGCTTTTCCTTTCTTGAGTGTCAGAATCAGGGTTTCAAGCTAGCTAACCCCTGCAGGCACCAAGGGAATGCTGCCCCCTCTGACACCATGAGCCCTTGGGGCTGCAGTTCCCTTCCATCACCACTGGCTCTCTACACAACCCCATGCCTGCCTGATGTACACACCCTGAAACCATGGGGAAGTCAGCTCAGCTTCGCTTGGGGGGCTAGAGCTGCCAGGGGAAATGCTACCGCCAGATTCTTACAGCTCTCAGAAGGTGCAAGTGGTCCTCTTCACGGGAGACAGTCAGAGGATTCTCTGAGACTTTGAGCCCNCACACTGTTTTCACGTTTTTAGGAAATCAAGCCTTCCTCCTTGACATTTAAAACTAGTTATCTCAAAGCCACCTCAACAGCAGTGGCATCTTCTTCTATTGAGTTCTCTGCTCNAAAAGTGCTTAAATGGGTCTCTCCTATGTACCCAAAGCTACAGTTCATTCCAAAATGTAATAACCTCGGTCTGCACTCCTCTCCTGCCCATGGGCTAGCAGTCAGGTCTTCTCTCGTGATCCCTCCCTGCCCTCCTCTCACCCTTTACTGCATTTCTCAAACGCTGTCAGCCCTCTTTGCCAATGCCTTCCACCCCCACAGATTCAAACAACAGTGAGAAGAACACTGTTCCAAACAACATCNCAACTAATTTTTCTTGTTCTTATTCCTTAAACAAGGCAGTCTAGCAGCCACTTACACAGCATTTATACCGTGTTAGGAGTTAGTTGTTAAGTAATTGGAGATCATCTAAAGGATATAGGAGGGTGTGTGTTGATTACAAGCAAATACCATGCCATTGTAAAAAATGGATTTGACCTTCATGGATTTCAGTGTCTTAGGGGGTGGGGGAGGCAAACTGAACCAGTCTAATGGAAACTGAGAGATGCATTCCAAACCAACAGGATCCACTGCCGTTTACCTTGCCCTCCCAGGGCTGAGCAAACCAGCATCTCCCTGTACTTTTGAATTTTCCACTTCCCAAGACTCATTTATACCAGGATGACTTTCTCCACTAAACAGAANAACTTTCCTACCTTCCTACATCCTGCCGTCTCTCTGACCATACTTCTCCGGATAACAAGACAGCGCCACTTTACTGGGCAGGAGTGGGGCACTGATTTGCTCTNTGAAATTGTTAACTGATCCTTCCACTCTCGCTTGAGATTTTCCCTGTGATGAAAATAACTTGGAAGAAATCTTCCTAAATATTCAATCAAAAGCAGCTATCGGAGAAACATATACCTCACAAGAGAATTAAAAATCCTGAGCCTGGAAACATTAGCAAAGGGCTCCGCCTGAGAGAAACAAACAAGAAATGTGCATAGGAATTTTCCTCCTTATTCGTCTTAAATTATATATTACACCTATAACTTTAAATAGAATTTGGGATTTTAAAAAAAGTCTAAGTGAATTTGCCACTATGAAATCCAAATCAGACAAAGTGGTGCCTTGGCCCTTCTTTATCAGAGAAATAAAGATCTGTGGTTCTTATCGGCAGAACAAAACTGAAAAGTCCTACTTAATGACGCATTTTATTCAATCAAATAACAGGAACTGTAAAGCAGGGTTTGTCCTGGGCTGGAGAGATGGCTTTGCGGGTTACAGTCTTAACTCCAGTTAAGTGAGAGACAGCATCTTAAAAACTGAGGTATAAGGACTGGAGAGATGGTTCAGTGGATAGAAGCACTTCCTGCTCTTGCAGAGGACCTGATTTTGGTTCCCAGAACCTACACCAAGGGTGGTACATACACACATGTNACATACACTCAGAAGCACAGACACACACATAAAAATAAAAATAAATTGGTTAGCCAATACCACATGAACCCTCCTGAAACCATGTAGATACAAGAACACTAAACAGACTCAGTAGGTTGTATTTAATAAATCTATGTGCATATAACAGTAGTAATTATAGAAAAAGAGTCCATAAATCTGAGGGGGAAGGNTAGGGATGGGAAGGGGCTTAAGGAGGGAAAGGTATGTAATTATATTTTAATTTTTAAAATTGCCAAAAAATAATATGGATGAGAAAAAGTACCTCGTATGCTACTCTGAAAGAATAAAAACATTATTTAAAATACAAAAATAAATTTTAAAAATCAGGTGGAAAGTACTAAGGAAGATATCCAAAGTCAAGGTCTAGCTTCCANATTCANGTGTCCCAGTGTGTGTACACACATGCACAAGGATATACACATAGGCTGGATAATTTTATATGGTAAAGAAGTAAATGTTGACAAGGAACTGCAGAAGATCGTCCTGTTCAAATTCCTTTTATTTTACTGCTTATTGGCAAAAAAGAATATTTTTTATTGATGATAGGGAGATCTGTTTGCCATTATCTTACCCAACTAACCTATCACTACTAGTAATAGTCACCCTGATGTTTACTGACTTATATTGTACTTTTGGCAAAATTGTTTAACTTNTGCATTATTTATTTACTATTAAATAAAAAAATCCCCAGTTCTTACAAGTTTGGAACAATCGTTATTATTAGCTCTCTGCTCATCGGGATCCTGACAGTCCTCGGCTAGTACAGCTTGTCTGTTCCATCAAGGGTTAGACCCAACTGAAAGAAGCAAATGCTGGGAGATAGAATCACCCTCCTGGCTGTCAGCTCAGTCTTCACCTACCTTCCCACAGCCTGGGCATCCTCACAGTNCGGCTCTAGGTGAGAAAGGAGCTTAAGTCCCAGTGGATGACTTCATCCTCTGTCAGCTGTCACAAGTCCTTGCCTGCATTCAGGGCGAGTGGCAAGTCCCCCCTTCTCAGTTGGGGCTGGTGTCAGTCACAGTTTTTAGAATGGATGTGGCCGGGCTAACTGTATTAGTGCAGTTATCTTCGAAAAGAAAACTCTGCCACAATCTAAATTGAATTGATGATGAAACAAGACCAATCCAAATGCAGAACATTCAACCAGACAATTGGACTGACCTTGTCAAAACACTGACTCCACNGAAGACAGAAGGAGTGGGGAATGTTCTAGATCTGTCCAACAGAACTTTCTGTGGTAATGGAAACAGACTATATTTGTACAATCCTACCGAGTAGCCATTCGCCACACATNGACAGTGAGCATTGAAAATGTGGCTGCTGTGACTGATGAACACAATTTTCAATTTCACTAACTTCAATCAATTTCTATTTAAATGGTTCNGGAGGGGAAAGTACATATATAGACACAGGCACATGTTGTGGGGAGAAAATACAAACGTGGTGNAATTATTGTGTTTATTTTGGGGTTTTTTCTTTGTTTTTTCGTTGTTTTGTTTGGATTTGGGGTTTTGAGACTAGATCTTGCTATGTAGCCCTAGTTGACCTAGAATGTGGCCAAGGCTGGCCCAGAACTCATAGCAATTCTCCTGATACAGCCTCCTAAATACAGGCATAAGCCACCACACATGGCCAAATATGAGGACTCTGTATAAAACTGCACTGTTTAGCTTTTTCAGACATTAAAAAAATCTTCATCAAGAGAAACCACAGTCTTTTCTATGCTCTGGCTATAGCACTTTTTATATNCCCTGCNTTATCAGGATTNGCTTCTTCTTTAATGCTTTATGACTCAATAGTGCATATCCCCTGGGTTTTCTCTCANATTTTTTNAAAAACCAACATAGAGCTACCACACACTAAAAATATCCACAATAAATATATTTAACTGGTTGATTTTTAAAGGAACATCTCCTATGCAAGTTCAAGTAGCAAGTGGTATTACTACCTGTCAACTAAAGTTATACCAGGCCTGGGACACAGCAATCATCTACATTTGCATAATTTTGACCTGAGTCAATACAATCTGATGTTAGGAAATAAANAAATGTATCAGAATAACCACCTACTGCCTTTAATATTTACCTACTCAGAAGAATACCATCATCTACAAATTAAATTTTGTGTATGAAAAAGACTTCCTGGGCTCCTTGAAATCTCACTGCATTTTCATTGTAAACTGATGGTCAGGGCTGCAGGTTTAGCTCAATGTTAAGACACTCTCCTGTGTGAGCCAGGACCTGGGCTGGATGACCAATGCCACAAGGGAGAAAAAAAAGCACTTAAAAACGTATTGCTAGACATTTCTGTTATCNGCTTAGCTGTGTTTTAAAATAGAGGATTTATTTTGATTTTGGATTTGGTTTCCCTAAGAAGACAGGTCATGATCATATTTGGATAGAAAACATGAGCTACCTGGGTTCAAACACTAAGCCTTCCGAGTTGATTTCCTAAGGCCAAAGAACACAATACAATAGGAGGGTGCATTTGGGTCATTTCCAAGCTAAACATAGAGACTGGCCTGATGAGAGAAGGCAGACATTGACTTTTGCCTTAGTTGCCTAATATAGATCTTTGGGCTAGAGAAGCAGAGGAGAGCAGAGGTGACAAGAGGGCAGTGGACCCCTGCTCCAGGCTGTGCTGGCTTCTTAGGGGACACCTGCTCCCAGAGGAAAGCCCAGCGATCCTTATGCCTAACTGACATTTATAATGTGGGTTGTACTGCCGCAATGAGAAAATCAAAAGAACAAAAAGCTCTCAGGAGGCTGGATACATACCACCTGTGGCACCATCCTCTCTCTAGCCTGTTTCAGAACAGCAAGAAATATCAGTGCAGCTCTTCAATATCACAACAGTATTTGACACAGAGGTAGAAGGAAAAGAATGCCCAAGTACCATTTNATGTATCCTCCGTTCATTTCTGTTCCTGTAACTTTATCAAAACACACAAAAGTTGTCTCTTGAAGTAGCTCTCTCACTGCTGTGAAAATATGACGGACTGATGTTGTTCTTCATAACATGTTCAACACTGTATCTGCCTGAAATGGGAATAAAAAAAAATACTATACCAGGGAAGTTAGAGGTAGCTGGATGAAAGACCAAGAGACAATCTGTTCAAGTTCACAAACAAGAGACCAATCTATTTAAGTCCTACAAAGTCCCAGGCAAAAGAAAATTAGGAAACATCCCAGGATCAGAGGAGAAAGGGACATACCAAACAGAAGCTATCAGGACCATAGACAGATTCCATGTCAACTATAAACCAACACAAGTTTGAAGACCTTGCCTCGCATGAGTCTAATACTATGAGTCCTAAAGATATTTTCTTGACTTGCTAAANCTTNTAGGCCAGAAAGATGACTCAATGGACAATGGCTCACAGCCAAGCCTGATCATCTGAGAGCCAAATGACATAACTTCTCCTCTGACCTCCACACACACAATAGCAGATATGTGTGCACCCATGTATGCACACATGCATGCACACGCACAGGCACACACACACACACACACACACACACACACACACACACACACACACACACACACACACACACCCCATACACGTACACGTGCCTGCACACAAAATAAATAAATATCATGGATTTTTTAATCTTTTCTGTGAATCAATATCTGAGCCTTAGAAGCAACTGCGTCCTATTAAGCCATCTCTTCTCAGTCAGTGTCCACATCTGGTGACAATAATTCTAAGCAGTTAGATCCTATAACAGGTTCAACCTCAACAACGTCATCAAACACCCTGAACTCTTCTTCCTTTAAGCGATCATCTTGAGTAAGGACCTGAGGTCTTATNCTTTCAGGGAGTGAGGTACTGAGACAAGATGATCAATTTCTCTCAGAAGCTGTATTGACGCCTACTCTGCACTGCCGACGGCAACTGTGTCNGTCTCTATCAACAGTGGACACTAATCATTTTCNATTACATTGTACTGAGGGGCTGAAGAGATGACGCAGCAGTTAAGAGCACTTGTTGATCTTGCAGAGGACCAGAACTCCANCNCCACTTTGGGTGTCTCAGAGCCCCCTNTAACTCCAGCTCTAGGGGGATCTTGCACCTTCCTGGTGGCCTTCACAAGTACCTATACACACATGGGCAGACATATACACAGGCATACACACAAAACACACACACATAAAAATGAAACTCTGTGTGTGTGTGTGTATATGTCAGAAACATCTCTTTCTACAAACCAAGGTTAAGCTATATTAATGTACCTGTAGATGAACTAACTTGAGGAACCCCTTGAGTTCTGGGTTCACCACCAACCTTAAGTTCACAAGTATGACAGTTAATTTTTACTCTGGTCTTGGCACAGTACAGAGCCACCTGGGAAGGGCGTCTCAGTGAGGAACTGTCTAGAGTAGTAAGTTGGCCTGTGAGAATGTCTGTGAGGATTTCCTTAATTGGGTTAGTTGGGGTAGCAAGACCCATCCTGAGTGTGGGTGACACCATTTCCTGCCCTGGGCTCTGAACCAAGCAATAAGGACAGAGCCAGCTGAGAGCTAGCATGTGAATTCACTGTTACAGTTCCCACTGCCTCAACTTTTCCACGATGATGGACAGTAACCAGAATTGTAAGCCAAATAAACCCTTGCTCCCTCAAATTGCTTTTGTTGGAGTATTTTATCACAGTAACTGAAAAATTAAGACATCAAGGAGATAGGGGTAGGGTGGATAGAGCTCACTTGAGTATTTTAAAGCCTTTCCAATCTGCAAATCAAGGTGCTTATTAACCAAATTTTCTCTATCTTGGAAACTTCAAAAGAATATTTCCATGAAATGCAACAAATCTCTTCCAAACAGTAATTGACACCTTGTAATGTGCTGCTTCACTTCATAAGAGATCAGAATCCCAACTGCAGCTGCATATAAAAACCATGTGCACCAATCCACATTTGCACTGCAGCCATGTCAGCTCCAATGCTGGCATGCTGCCCAAGCAGGTCTTCCAGAGGTTAGATGCTTAGAAGGGTTGGAAAGGCGGTCTCTTGCTGAGGGGACATGAAGCAGGAAAGAGAAAATCAGAGAAAGAGAGAAAAGAAATGATTCAGTGGGTGAAGTGCTATTGAGCATACCTGAAAACCTGAGTTCAGACCCCTAGGACCCACAGAAGATACATCAGTAATCCCAGCATGTCCCCACAGGGAGACGAAACAATGAGCTCACAGGCCAGAGAGCCTGACACACTGAGCAGTGAGTAAGAGAGGCCCTGCCTCTAACAAAGTGAGAAGCGGGGACTTCAACCAAGAGTGTCCTGCACAGAAGTGTGTCATGGCATACCCGTGCCAGCACTCACACACACTCAGAGTATGAGACATTGACATTACTGGAGTGGGCGAGGAGGCATAAGAAATGGCTACCCTGCACTGGAGGAACACCTTCAGAAAAGTGGGCTGTAATGATTAGTATTCTAAAAGACTTTCAGGAAGTCTGCAAGGAGCTCAACGAATCAGAAAAGTTTCCTATAAGGCAAAAGTATTTTGTACTTAGTTGTTTATCTGTATGTGGAAAAAACTCCTCCAAAGAGAAAGAATGCTCTTAAACTCTTCAGTAGTTTATTTTAGTATAATTTATAAATAAATAAATAAATAAATAAATAAATAAATAAATAAATGGATAGATAGATAGATAGATAGATAGAAGCCAGGCTTATCATCTAAGTAATTAGAGGCAGAAGCTGGAAGAGTTCAAGTACAATCTCCAATATATAGTGAGTTTCAGGCCAGACTGTGCTACTGGAGACCCTATCTCAAAATACCAAAGGGGTGTGCAAGTAAGGGGGAAACAAGGATAACCTTGAGACCTTTGTCCGCAAGACTGAAGCATATAAAATATAACTCTATAGGGTCATTCAAATGTGTCTCCAACTAACTCACTAAAAAACCCAAAACTACCATCATTATCGAAAGGAATCACTGTTAGATTCAGTAACAATCCTCATTGTTCTACCTTCCTTCCTTCCTTCCTTCATTCATTCATTCATTCATTTATTTATTTATTTATTTATTTATTTATTTATTTATTTATTTAGGTTTTTCGAGACAGGGTTTCTCTGTGTAGCTTTGCGCCTTTCCTGGAACTCACTCGGTAGCCCAGGCTGGCCTTGAACTCACAGAGATCCGCCTGCCTCTGTCTCCCGAGTGCTGGGATTAAAGGCGTGCGCCACCACCGCCCGGCTTGTTCTACCTTTAAACATGAGGCCTCACGCTGTAAGCTTTCCACAAATGCTACACATAGGTCAAATCAGAATCTCTGGTGTTTAAATATATAGACAACCACAATGATAATTGTGATAAGATGATGTTGATGAAGACGATGATGGTGACACTGATGTTGATGATGATGATTTTGATGATGATGATGAGGTGGTGATGCTGATGTTGATGATGCTGATGATGCTGCTGAAGATGATGATGATGGTGGTGATGCTGATGTTGATGATGATGATGTTGGTGATGATGATGTTGATGATGATGATGATGATGATGATGATGATATTGATGGAGAAAAACAATGACTTAAGCTAACAGTCTACATGGGCCTGGCAGGTAATGGCAGAGAATAGAAATGCATGAGCTCTTCTGATATCCACTCAAAAATACAACATTTCATACATAGTTAAAGAGAAAAAAGGATCTGGCTTAAAATAGTACACCTGCCAATGAACTAGGTACTGTGGCTTACATATATTGTCCCAGTACCCAGAAGGCTGAGGCAGGAANAATGCCATGAGTTCAAGGCTAGCCTGGACTCCATAGCAAGTATCTAGCCAACCAAGGTTACATAAGCCCTCAAAAAATAAAATAAGATTATAACTATATATATATACCTCTACAGATACATATGTTAAAAACATATGCACACATACACACACATATGTGTCTATGTGTATATGTACGTATATACATATTATATGTGTGTATATGTATGCATATGTATATATGTGTGATATATATGTATATGTGTATACACATATGCATGGGTATATGATGTATATGTATATGTATATATGCATAAGTATGTGTATATGTATATGATGTGCCTGCTAACAAGTCTACCAAACAAGAGGAAAGTAAGATACAAATAGAGCCACAGCATTCAGTCTGACCTGTTTCACACATATGTCCATAGAAACATGAGTGTTACTGAGGTCTGTTGGCCAATAGAATTTTGTGTCAAAAGAAAAANTTTTTTTGTTTCTGCTATAAAACTTATGAGCATACTTTATGTTCTAAACCATACTAGGCTGTACAAAGAACAAATACATAAATAAAAAGAATAGTATGAAATAAATCCCTTCTCTAGAACATAGTTACTGAACAGGGGGCACAAAAGTTCACAGGATCCACCTACTCGGTCTAATACTGTTTCTGGGTTCTGTGTTAAAGGCCTTACCTTTCCAATACATCAAAATGAGGTTACTAGTGCCCAGCATCCAACACTACGTGTCTCTCTGACCTGTGGCATTTATGGTAATGAGGAAATAAAAATTATGGGAGGCCAGATCTCTCCTTCCAGTACTGCCTCTCTACCAAAGCCCTCAGTTTTCAGTTTTAAGTTCCTGAGAAGTAAAAATAGTTTCAAGCAGGAAAAAAGTATTATAGAACTGACTCCCTCCAGAGAACAAAGAACCTTTTTATTTTACTTTTTAAAATTTTTTCTTCTTTGATACAATACATCCTGACTGCAGTCTCCCCTCCCTGCATTCCTCCCAGCTCTCTCTTCACCTCCTCTTTCCTCCAGATCCATTCCTGTTTCTCTTCAGAAAAGAGCAGGTCTCTTAGGGATAGCCACTGAACATGACATAACAAGATNCAATAAGACAAGGCACAAACCCTCCTATCAAGGCTGGGCAAGACAACCCAGTAGGAGGAAAAGGGTCTCAAGAGCAGGAAAAAGAGTCAGAGACACCTCTACTTCCACTCTTAGGAGGTCCCACAAAAACACCAAGCCAAACCATAACATATATGCAGAGGACCTAGCACAGATCCATGCATGCTCAGTGATTGCTGCTTCAGTCTCTGTGAGCCCTATGAGCCCTACTTAGTTGATTCTGCATGCAGTGTTTCCAGAAAATTTTTTGTGAAAATGCTTCATAGACTTTTTTGCTGGCGATTGTCACCATACAAATGAAGTTTGCACTCAATTTTGAGCAATGTAAAGAAATGGCAAATTAGAATCATGTTACTCTCCCATCACTACTGAGAACTGATTGTAATAAAAACCACAGTTTTCCATACTGTTGGAGCTGGAGGGTCTTGGAGAGTCCCATTCAAAAGTTCCAAGAGCAATTGCTGAACAGCCCTGTGATCAGACAAAGGTTGAGTGAAGAGTCTAAGAGTAGAGACACTCAGGTAACAGCTGCCTGGCAAGNTACACAAAANCTTGAGGCTCCACCCACCATTAGCACAGGAGAACCGAAGAATAGGTTCTCCACACATTGCTANAGAATCAGCAGCTGCTTGGGTGAATAAGAAAAACATGAGTTTTTCAATGTTGAGTGAATGCCTAACCACACACCTGGACACAGGAGCAAAGGTTCCCTCCTCACATGCATGGGTGGCAGGCTAACACTAAATGCCATGGACACCTGTCACCAGAAATCACCTTAACAGTGGCATCAGGAAGGCTTGACACCACAGTGAGAAAAGACACGGGAAGGGGACTGGAACATTGAAAATTTCCCGTGTTTAGACACCTTTTGATCTGGTGGGAAAAGAAAAGCAAAAAACAAACCGTCAAAGGACCCAAACCACTTCCAGACCATTTTGATCAGACCACCCTTTCATCAGTATACTATAAACACAGTCAATATCTGTGGGCATGCAAAACATACCACAAGAGCNGTTCACAGTTATAATAACAAACAATTCTTTTATGAAATGTTTAAAGTCTTTTATATTTAAAAGCATTTTAAATAAAAAAATGTTTAAAGAAATATCCCCTCTCCTTTTCCACAAATCTCCAAGTCAAACCTAACCTCTCTCCTTGTGTTACATGAAATCCCATTCTATGTTCTATTAGCCAGCATTGCATGAAATTACCCCAGAACAACAGGCATTCTCCTTCTACTTAGTATCCTAGGCAGTATAGATTGATGAACAGCAGTATACAAACAGGTGTAGTCAGGCAAATGTTATAGGTCTGGCAGGCATCATTAACACAAAAGAGCAATTCTATTCTGTAAATGTTACTAACAAACTCTCATTAATCCAAACACAGGGCCTGGAGAGATGGGCAATAAGGGCACTTGCCACTCTTCCAAAGGACCTGATTTCAGTTCCCAGCACCCATGTCAGATGGCTCATGACTGCCCATAACTCCAGCTCCCTCTTCTGGCCTCTGTGGGCACACAAATACATACACACATACTCAGAGACACAAATACATGTAAGTAAAAATTTAAAAATAATAAATCTTTAAAATAAGTGCCACATTTGGTATATACACACACACATATATATGGATGAAAAGAACAAATAAGTAATTAGCATTTTCCGGGACATGTTTAGGGTTATTCTGAATCTTACATAAAATAAGTAAACTAGCATAAGTTATTAATCAACTTTGAAAGGTTTACACAAACATATGGAATGACATTAATACTGTCAACTATTAAAATGAATATGTCTTTAAAATACATTAAGTATTACATCTGAAAAAGCGAAACTGAGTTTAAGACATAACTATCAGATGCATTTGTGATTGATGATAATCACTTGGGAATGATCCCACAAGTCCTGAGAGCATCAAGACCCACTGAATTGCTCCCAGACAATGAGCTCTCTAAATAGCAAGCACATTTCCAGTGCTTGGTCTGATGCTTATGCCAGAGAAGCTGATTACAGGGCAGAATATACTGAATAAGCGCAAAAATTGCCTGAGATGTCTGAGCAAAGCCACGTTTTATTATTTTTTGGACTTAGGCATGTTTTATTCTTGGCAGCTGAATAATATCCAAGATGGTTTCAAAGCTATTGTTATGTACAATTTTCACATTTTAATTGGGCTTTATTCTTCATAAAAACCTAGATTAGGAATCACCTACAAATGCCCTAGTGGAGGACAGTGAATCTAGTTCCCATTCCAAACAAAATAGTGCAAAAACATTCATTAAAAGTTGAGGGAGGGATAGATAACACAATTCATACTTAAAATACTGATAAGTACAATGGTAAAACAAGTAGCTAAAGCATGCATCTGAGGCTCCTTTTCTCAGGGTTGGCCCAGGCGGTCATCATAAAGATCTCAATGTCTTACAACCTAAGCTGGTTTCTATAGGAACTTGAACAATGTCTGGCCTCTGATTACTGGGATGCAGAAAAGGAAGGTAGGAGTTGAAAGGCTCTCATCTTCATTAACTTCTTATCAAGGGTTTGGTTTTGAGGGGAGTAACTTACAAAGCACTTTAAAACAATGATTTACTTACAAACCCTGTGAAATGTCAAAGAGAATGATCATAGCTCACACTTAAAAGAAAGAGAACTTGAAAAACCAGGCATGCTTGCCTGTGGGTGTGTCCTCGGGGATGGGTGCGTGCTCACTGTCATCTTGGTAAAATTGTTCGCGGTGTTTCTCTTTAGGCTCAGNCAGAACCATGACCAGTATTACAGTATGCCTTTTCAGACTGTGAGCCAGAGAAGTTAAGCGGCACAAATCTCAGGATGGAATATGCAAGACAACAAAGAACTCACTTGTCAATTAACAAACACGTATGGACCAAAAGCAAAATCCTATGCCTGTCTCTTGTTCAAAAATTAAAGAAAAACAACAGACAAAAAGGCTTGATATCCGGCATCAGAGAAGACACTTAAGTTCACTGGACATGGTGATATGGGTCTTAATCCCAGCACTTGGGAAGTAGAAGCAGAAGGCTGGTGATTCTGAGGGCAGACTGAGCTAGAATAGTGAATTCTGGGCCAGCCAGGACTGCTTAGCCATACCTCATCTCAAAACACTANATTGAAAAGAGGGCATTTAACTTACAGTACGTGACCGAAATGAATGCTATAGAATCCCGAGAAAACACACTGGGAGGAGGAGGCACTGGAGAGAGGAAAGATGAGTCTACAGTGACAGGCTAGACTTTAAATGCTCATTTGAATTTATAGACGTTGATAAAGCCTGGAAAGGACACTACAAGCAGAGAAACTGCAAAAAGTGGAGCCTGCCAGTGACATCTGTGGTCAGTAAGGATGACACTTCTGAATATGGCTTTGGTAAGACCGACTCGAATCTAGTAATTAAACTAAACTGAAGGGCTGAGACAGACATAGAGAGATAGTCAGAAAAAATAGTTTAAAAATTGATCATAGGGCCCTAAAATGCTGGGGGGGGGCACTGAAAAGAAGGGACAATGACAAAAGTCAAATTTTAAGGTGNAAACAACAAGATTTGGCAATAATAGGGTGTCAGACAATAGAGACAGAAACAAAGACATGGCCTTCTAATGAGGAAGAAATTCTCCCTAAAACTTAACTGTTTCTGAAATTAACTCACTATAAGGAGTTACTTGTGACCAAACTGAAAGCCAATTTCAAAATGTGGGGGGAAAATCCTCTTTATCATCAAAAGAACACAAAAGAAACTTCAGAACTAAAAAGGAAATTGGGCCAGTGGATCATCAGGTGAAGGTGTCTGTCACCAAACCTGATGACCTGAGTTTGACCCCCAAGAGCCACACGATGGAAGAAAACTGACTCCCAAAGTTGTCCTCTGACTTCCATGTGAGTGTCACACACACACATACACACACACACATGCACAATAATAAACACACACACAATAATAAACATCACACACACTAATAAACATACTTTTAAAGAGAAAGGAAATTACATCATCTGCAGGGAAATGGATACAACTGAAATTATCACAGTACACAAATTAAGTAAGCCTCAGGAAGGCAAATGCCATGTTTTCTCTCATTTGTGAACGCATGGTTATATATAAAGCTATGGTTGTATATATCACATGAAAGCAGAAGCAAACTAGTCTAAGGGGAATATGGAGGAACAGGAGGGTAGTGGCTGTGGAGGGAGAACAGGGTCCCAGAACATTATATACACGTATGGAAACAGGTGTATGAAATGCAGTACCGTGCACAATGAACAGACACCAANNGAACAGTTACATTTTCTGTACTCTTTATTTTCACGCTTCAGAAATGGATTAGTGAAAATGGGTCTGGAAGTCATCCAAGAGGCTATGGAAACACAAAACGCAAGTGTCACCTGACCTGATGGTAACTCTCCTTTTCACCTCCAGGCATTAAGCCACTGAGTAGAAGAGTAAGCTACACTCAAGCATGAGGTTCAGAATGTGGAGGAATAAAGGCTCAAGAAACACAGCAGCGAGACAGGCTGTGGCATCCTTGCAAGTTCTCTTCCAGATGCTCTTGGAAAGAAACCAAGGGAAAACTTCTTGTTTTCCTACCATGCTTTGTTCACAGGAAGACAGAGCATCCGAAGTGCCAGCACCAGAAGCCAGCCGAAGCATCCAGTCTCTGAACACACATCCAAACAAAGCCTGAGTAGAGGCTGTGCACCCAGCATTGTGCACAAAGGAGACAAAAGGTTATTCAGATGCATTCTCTACTCACAAGTGTTCGAGACAGGTTAGAGAGGAGAGGGAAAAAAGCAAATAAGTAAATAAACCATGAGTTGTAACTCAGTAAAAAATTGAGTATGAGATAGCAGTCNGGCACAATGAAGAGAGCAATGGCTTCTGGGAAAGTGATCTTCAAGCTGAGTCTAGGACGGAGAGTTTTCATACAGACAAGATGATGAGGTTAGCAAAGAAGAAGTTCAGAGCGGAGGGAACAGCTTGTGCCAAGTCANGGAAGAACAGAGCTAAGTGTGTTCANGAAGTTGAAGTTATTATGGAATCCATAGGTGAAGAGTGAAAGGAGAGCAGGGAATGGGCAAGGCGGAAACACGAGTTGATCGGCAGGGAAATGGAGAAANGGCACATGGTCTGTGGGCCACATTAGAAAAAGAATCAATGGGATTTGGTGATGGCTTACTCATGGGAGGAACAAATGATGGGTAATGGAAGAAACCCAGATCTAAGAAAATGCAGACACCTGACTTTGTCATTTGAGGAACAGCAGCTTCTCATAGTGGGACAAAGCAAAAGGAGTAGGAGCAGGGCTGGGGAAATGGCCCAGACCGTCTTTGTGGTAATGTGATGTCTGGAGGCCTGCTCTATATTCGGATCCTGTGAGAAATGAAGGGTCAGCTCTCAGGAAAAAGGCATGGGCTGCAGATAAGAAACTGAGTCAGTGTTGTGATTGAAACAATGTGGGTCTGAAGTCTTCTTAAAGGGTCATGAAACACAGAATGCTACATGAAACGAGATAAAGCCTGAGTAAATAATTCCAGAAACTTCTCAACTTGTGCATGCTTAGATAATGCACGAATTCATTAAGGGAGAAAAAACAGTCTCGCTCCCACCACCCACTGCAGCAGTACCAACAGGTGGTGCTAGAACTTACTGGAGCAGAGCTTCACTCCCATCAGCTTTTAGATACCCATCCTGTCCAAGGAGCAGAGCTTCTGAAATAACATCTAAGTGCAGATGGATATGAGAAGGGTAGATGCGAGCCAGCCACCAGAAGCTTCACAAGAGCCAAAGGAAGAGGAGACAGCCTTTGAACAACGGTAAAGACGATTACATCATATGCTCATTCAACACAGATCTAGAAAGTACTGGAAACTCTAGATGACAGAAATGCATGGAGAGCAAAAGCTTGAGGTAGACAGTGCAATAAGACTAAGGAAGATGAAAGCTCAATGGTGTACCTTTGGTTGGCAACTGAAAATGGTGCAGGTACCACAGACACCAGAACTCGTGGGCTGACTAATTTGGAAGAAGCAAGGACATGGAGACAGGTCTGGCGTCCTTAGGAAGCACAATGGGAATAACACAGGAACATGAAGAAAAGAAAANCTATTTCAGAAGAGCAAACTGTCACATCAGGAGACATCAGGANCTTTCTATACACTTCGACTTACTCACANGAATGAGAAGTAACATGTCAAACCAACTCTGATCACAACAGACAGAGGCTTAAGATTTTAAAATTACATTCAAACTTATTCATTGTAATTATCAAGAACTCTCTTGACTGCAACTGAAAACCAGAAGGCAATTCTTAGGCCATAGAACTACAGTCATCCTCAGAGGTCTAGGAAACGAACAGACACTCTGAAGTCTGGTAGTAAAGATGTGCATAGTTCCAGGTATCTGCTGGAAGGGAGACAAGTTAAATACTCACATGCCGCTCAGCACCCCCTTCAAGGAATACTGAAAAGAGATAAAGAAGTCTTAGAGGTGAGAAGAGAGTTGTGATGTGATAGGAGCATATAAATATTCTAAGTACAAATGCTTTGGAGAAAACAGTGATTCAAATCCATCTAACTGCCATAGTCTGTGCCCATTTTATCATGCCAGCAAATGACCTCAATGTAGCATTATTCTGACAGAACACATGACATGAACCAAACCCATGTGAAGAAGAAAGATGTGCTTATGTGAGTTAGCCAGCCCACAGACACAGGGAGGCTACAGATGTCAGTGTCCAAACAAAAGTTATAATTCGGATCAGTGCCTATGTTCCATGCCACTTTANCACAAAGGCTATAAAAGCTCATTGGAAATCTATTACATGGATTTATTAATACTTTTTGAATGAAAAAAGCACTTCATCGTTTTTGGATAACTGAGGAATTGTCAAATGAACTTACTACAAATGAGAAGTAAAGGAATGACTGCACCATTCCCCCAGAACATACACACACAATCTTGTCCATTTATTTGTGCTATTTGGGTTCGTTTTCACTTTATCTTATTTTATTGTTGCTTTCCTTTTTTTTTTTAAACATCCTGTTTGTTTCCTAATGAGAAAGACCATGAAAGGACATAGATTTGGGGAGGCAGTCGGTAGGTATGATCTGGCAGGAGTTAGAAAGGGAACCATACTTAGAATATACTGTATGAAAAAAATCTAGTTTTAATTAAAAAACAAAAATAAAAATAAAAATAATAACTCAGTCTTCAAAAATAATCATTTTAGTTCACCATCAATTCATCAGTTAAATTTTTTCAAAGATCCTACAGTGACAATCAGAGACACAAATAAGGACTAATGAGTCCCACTGTCCCTTACCACAGAGAGGCCTATATGGTGCCGGTTTGGCACCTGGGGAGATGCTTTCTGTAACCATCTCTCCCTTCTCTCTCTTCCATCCTCAACTAACAAGCAAGCTAACAGTGAGGGTTGGAACTCTCCAGTTAGGTGCACAAAGCTTGGGAAATTAGGTCACGGGGTTGCCATGGGGAGTCCAACCATCTGTCTGGCAACTCTGTATGACTTCCGCCTCCCTGTGATACCGTGGTTCAATGCCCAGTAGGCAAGATAAGAGAGAGGTTAGCTGAGCTTTCTGTCACAGAGACAAAAATGCCTGAAAAAGCCCAGGCACCTCTACCCTCCCACAGCCAACACACCAGTCAGTAAGTCAATAAACACTCACTTAGAATCTTCTCTGTGCACAGGAATGTTTTTGCAAAAGTTCCTTGGCAAACATGATCCAATCTATACTTACAGACAAGAGATAAAAAGAATTGCCGANCCTGCTATCAAACAATCAAGCTCTTGCAATGCAAATAAAAATAATTTTAAAATGGACAGTTGTGAACTGTTCATTCATAGCAGCTAACTAGAATCACACATGAGCCAAAGGCATTGTGGGGATCATTTCAACGGTGTGTAATTTAAGAGGTGTATCCAAAAGGCTTGACTCCAAAGCAGGAGGAGGCAGCCACTCTTTCTTCTTTCTTGCAATTTTACAACTTTGCAATTCATGTGGCCATGTTAAAGTTCCTCCCCTTCAAATTTCCAGATAATCTACTTTTCCCCATCCTTAAAAGTTTTACACTTTTCCAAGCAGCCTGAAATCTCTGGCCTGACTTCACATTAAAGGTAAAGACTTCTTTGTCTCCAAGTTCTCCAGGAGAAATTTGAGTAGTGTATATGAAAATGACAGCAGTGACACTTGTCTGCACTGACGCTAACCTGACCTTAGCTGTGGAAGACCTTATGAGATTATTCTTACAAGAATAAGGATATGCAGACATTTTCCCCAAAGACCCTAGATAACAAATACTACTCACGAGTTTTAATAAAAGTGCACATTGTTTGGAAGTGTGTGTGTGTGTGTGTGTGTGTGTGTGTGTGTGTGTGTGTGTAGGGGGGTGCTTTATAATTTATGGTATCAATATACCTAGAAAATCAAATACCAATATTTGGATATTTGACAAGAAAAATGTGGATACCAATTAAGGAGAAAAAGGGAAGAGCCAGAAAGAGGTTATGATTTACTTTCCATAATTTTGACCACTTACCCAGATAATAATGATACTCTTAAAAAATTTTTTAATTTTAATCAAAGGCTCACTATATACACTAGGCTCACATCAAACTCACAGCCATCTTCTCTCTCTCTGCTTCCCAAATACTGAGATTATAAATGTGCACTACCATGCCCACATCTTCTTTCATNGTTCAGTTCAAGACTCTGGCCAGCCATGATGGTGCACACTCATAATCCAAGCACTTNAAAGGCGGAAGTAAGAGGGTGAAGAGTTCAAAGCCATCCTGAGCTGGGTCACAGCTTTNAAACCAGCTGTGTGGGACCTCGCCTCAAAAAAACACACAGTTCTGCCACTGCACACTTACACTCGACAAGAACAGTGTCTGCCTTGTTAGTTACACAGCCCAATCATTTAGTGCATTTAATATGCAATTATGTAATGTTTTCCTATTTATTGATGACTAAATCTCATAAATCAACATGAAACTATCTTCTATTAAATAAAGCCATATTGTGAACTGTAAGATCAAGAAATTACATTGGCTGCATTAAACCAATGGATGAACTAACGACTAAGCCAAGCTCTCATCTAACCAATCTCGTATGAGCACATCACAGAAAAGACTGCTGNAGATGTGTGACATAGACCAGCCAGGACCAAGACCATCACAACAGACAAAACGCCCCACATAAAAAGGAGCACTCCACATGCAGTTTATGCAATTCAGTGTGCATGTGAGTGCTGGAGTGCTCTTGCTACTATCCAGCCTGCTGCACCTTGCAGGGCACTAAGTCAAACTTTCTATTGAAAACACACACACACACACACACACACACACACACGCGTCTCTTATACACATC
>LZPO01107989.1:80513-95729 GCA_001675575.1 Neotoma lepida | reverse complement strand
GCTGTGCGCGCGCGCACACACACACACACACACACACACACACACACACAAATGTAATTAAAATTTTTAAGGTGAGGCACATAAAACCATCATATTGTATATTTATCTAAACTCACCATCACCAATGAATGACAGAACTATTATAAACTAGAATAAAATATATTAAAAGTAGCTGGGTGGTGATGGTGTACAGCTTTAATCCNAGCACTCCGGAGGCAGAGGGAGACAGATCTCTGAGTTCAAGGCTAGCCTGATCTATATATCAAGTCACAGAACAGCCAGGGCTACCCAGAGAAACCCTGTCTTAGAAACAAAAACAAACATATATATATATATAATATATATATTATATATTATATATATATAATTTTCAAAAGAGACAAACTCATACTTATCTTCCCTCACAGTCTTATTCTTTCACCTAAACTATTTTCAACATCTTAATCTCTAATGAAAATACTATAAATAATTACAATGTTATAAAATATAAATACCAGAGCAATCCAGAAAAAATATAGTGTTCAATGACTGCAAGTGTATTTCAGGTACCAGAAACACTTGTTCTTCTATTAGACTCACAAACAGCCAATAATATATTCTGAGAACAAAGATTAGTCTAAGCAATATTCTGATGGTATGACTATAACATTTTCTAAATAAAACTAAATTCACACAGCCTTCTGTAACAGACTTTAAATGCTTTTATTTCCCTGTTAAGTATAAACTTCTTTCTTTTGATCATTAATTTTTTTCTTAAACTTTTTTCTTCTCTCATATTAAAAACAGCTTTCATAAATATTTGATCTTTTATCAAATACTCAAATACATAGTCATTTAACAAATAACCTTGGTACACTCTTAGGTATGATGGTCAGATTCTGTGAGAACATGTTCCTTGCTCTGGGCCAGGTGGAAAAGGACTGGAAGTTCCTCTGTCACCAGTTACATCCTTAAGTTGATCAGCTATTAATTATAAGAATGCTTTGACATGAACTCCCCAATTTAATGTTCTTAAGTAGTCACTGAGGACGACAGGACTGAAAAGCACACATCACTACAGAAAGCCCTGTGATTAAAAGAGGAGACACAGAGCATTCTTCAACAGCCCTGAAGCTCCCAACCTTCCCTACTGCCCTGTAATGAATNGTCTCATACTGCGGCACATAAAAATGGAGTATAAGCNCCTGTCTATTCCTCTGCCAGCTCTGGGGGTGAGAATGCCCACAGTTCCCACCACACCTATCACTTTGACCCACTCAACACTGTCTGCCTGGAATGCCCAGGAGTTCTACCCGAGATACTCACTCTTGGCCTCCAAAAGTCACCCAATAGGCCATTTCTGATGTCTTTGGCCATAGGGAGCCTCTCCTTTCTTCCTATACACTGGAAAGAATACACACATGTGCACGCGCACATAAACACACACACACACACTCTCTTCCACTTACCACCTTCCATAACAGCTGCACTGAGTAAGTACTACCATTGTTCCCACCCTGGGTGTGTGTCCCACATGGTGTGAAGTGCCTAATTAGATGCTGTGGGGACAGAGCTGAGACTCAGATCCTTGACATCAAGAAGTTCAGAATTCAAAGAACAGGAAGAAACGAATAACTAGCTAGTACTACCATTCTGTGTTTCATTTTCCTAATCCCCCGGTTAACATCTTTAAGAGAACCTACACTGTACGAACACATTCCAGCTCCACACACCTCCCTATCAGTGGGATGTAGACTGGAAACCTGAAAATATTCTCGTGGATCTCAACTACACGTGCAGGCACTTCCTGGCAGGCCTGATGACCTTAGCCCAACCCCCAGAAACCACATGATGAACGGAGAGAACCGGCTCAGACATCCACATGTACACCACAGCACGAACCGGCTCAGACATCCACATGTACACCACAGCACGTGCATGTATTCCATCTCCCACATGCACAAATACATGCATTAAATGTAGGGGACAAAAAGGTTTTGAAAGCTAAAAAGAGGTAGTCTTGAGTTTTCAAATATGACATAAACCATGAGATTGGTAAATTTACTTTATCAAGATTTAAAACGCAGTGCTTAGAGGATGCCTTTGCATTTAAAGTGTGAGTACCCGAGTTCAGTCTCCAGAGCAAAGAATACTAAGGACAAACAAAGAAAGGCCTGTCTGTGTGCACCTGGACTCCCAGCACCAGGGAAACAGAAAAAGGAAGGTCCTTGGAGATCCATGGCNCCAGTCCAGCCTGACTGGTGTGCTCTAGGCCAGTGAGAGACCCTGTCTCAAAGGAGATGGACAAGGTTCCGGAACATAAGAGCTTACACATGCTCATGCTCTGGCCTCCACACNCAAGCATGCATGTATGCATCTGATCACATATGCACCCATATGCATGAACACATACAAATGCATTTAAAATTTTTTAAGCATCTAGCTGGGTATGGTAGTTCATACCTGCAACCGCAGCACTCAGGTGGCTGCAACATGAGGATGGCCATGAGTTTTAATCCAGCCTGTATTATACAGCAAGTTCTGACCGTCCTAAATGACATAGTGAAACCTTGACTTAAAGACACAAAAAGGCAATAATCAAACAACTCCTCTAGCAGGAGGATAAGAACATTAGACAATCTAGAAGAAAATATCTGCAAAACACATTTGAAAGGTGTTTATATAGATAATACAGTTTTATAAAACTCTTCGGGGCTAGAGAATAAATCAGCAAATGTTGCACATATATAAGCCTCTGGGTTTACTCTCCATCACTGAAATAAAAAGTTCTTCTTCAATTTTAAACCTTTTAACCCTCTTAAAACACTAAACAGTATTTTTTTAAAAAAAACTCATTAAGAAGTAGGCAAAAGGTGGGCTCAGCAATAAGGAATGAGCGCTGCTTTTGCAGAGTGAGTTCAATTCCCAGCACCCACACTGAGGTGCAGGCAACCACATGTAACTCCAGCTCCAAGGGATTGATGCCTCTGGCTTCCACAGGTGCCTGAACTCAGGCACATATCCACACCCAGACACCCAGACACACAAACAGACACCTAATTTAAAAAGTCAGAAATAAAGCTTTNAAAAAGTAGGCAAAACAGACATCCTATCATCAAAAAATTCATAAACAGAAAATATTATGTGAACAGAAGTTAACACATAAATATTATTAGGGGATAGCAAATTAAAATAACAATAAGATGTTACTATTCAGCTACTGGTATTAATAATCTCCAAAAATGAAGTGCTGTCAAGGAGATGAAATGACAGGAACTGGGATGTTGCTGCTATGACTGCAAGAGTAGCAGCCAGCCACTTTGGGAAAAAGTCTGAAATATCCTACAGAGACAAGCACAATCCCAGCCTATGATCTACCATCAAACTCATAAGCAAGCTCCTCACTGTTTGAACACTTATGTTTACCCTAAAACCCCACAAGAATGTTCACAGCAACTTCATTCATAGTTGCAAGAAAGTAGGAACAGCCAAGATGTCCTTCAACAGATGAATTAAGCTAAAATGCGTCATCTCAGTGCATGATGTTAAGCAATAAACGTAAATGAGCTGGCACTGGAGAGATGGGTTGGTGGTTAAGGGCACCGGCTGCTCCTCCAGAGGACATAGGTTTGATTCCCAGCACCCACATGGCAGTTTCACAACATATAACTCCANTTCCAGGGAGATCTGACACCCTCTTCTGGCTTTTGCAGGCATCAGGCACACACATGGCATACAGACATAAATGTAGGTAAAATACCCATACACTAAAGCAAAATAAAAAAATACGTTGTCCACTACAGAGGACATGGACAACCCATATTGCTAAGTGAAAGATGACAGTACAGGAAAGTCACATGACATCTAGAAAAGGTAAAACTTTACAGACAATAAAAGGTCACTGATTTTCACAGGGAGGATACAAAGAGGATGATGGGTAAAAGCACAGGGAACTTTAATATGTCAAAATTATTCNATACGATACTGTCAAGATAGGCANGTCAAGCCCACAGAACTTTATAAAACNATGGATTAATCTTAATATGTATAAGAAATTAAATTACAAGGTCAAGGGATCCCTAGATGGAAAGCAGACTGTGATGTAAGAATGTAACTAGAAATGTGTAAAACCATCTCATGAAAGGAGCTAGAAGGCAGAGATGCTTAGCTAGCTAACTGTGAAAATGGGTGGAGATTAAACTTAAAAGCAAAAGGCCCCTGCATATGGGCACTGGACTCTAGCTGGCAAAGTGGTTGTTCATGCTATCAAGAGTCATCAATTCCAATACTGCTAAACTTGTATAGAGCACTGGACTCTAGCTGGCAAAGTGGTTGTTCATGCTATCAAGGGTCATCAATTCCAATACTGCTAAACTTGTATAATGGAAATGAATGATTAAGCAAACACAGGAATGGAGCCAGGTTTTTCTTCATTGCTGCAGGGAGTTTCCAGATAAACAGGGGAGACACCAGAATGATATATATCACAATCAGTATTATACCAGTATGAATTCATATTTACTTTAATCTAGATACACAGAGGTATGCAGAAATATATATACATAGATAGANATNTGTATATCTAAATCTCTATACACAAATGTATTTTTTACATGAGAGAGCCTGGGATTAATGACATTCCATTAGCAAGTCCACCTAGTACCCAGACCTTGGCTTCTTTCNAAGAATAGCTCAAGTAGACCTTGAACTCACAATTCTCCCACATCTGCCTCCAGAGTGTTGGTATTATAGGCATATGTCATCACTCAGGGTCAGACCTGGCTTTCCAATAAAAGTNCCAAACATTAGGAAACTAATTCCTTGATGAAATTAAGGATGAAATTAATGATGAATCATCNGATTCTTGATAGGAACTCTACAAGAAAAGCCTGGAACACCTTCTAGAGACATGCTTTTTAAAAAAGAAACAAACCACATTGGTAGAAACTTATCAAAGGGACACAAGAACCAACCTGTAAGGATCTGAGCTTGGGGGGGGTTGGATTATAGCCCAAAGGATACAGTAAGTGTTCAGGAGTTCAGATTGATAAGTAAAAGACTAAGTAACTAAGCAAAGGAAAAGAGAAAATCTCCCATGAGTCTGATAACCCTGCTGATGGTGTACACTGTGACTTGTGCTGNAGAAGCCACTTTGCCCTGGTCATCTTCCAATCCAAAGCCCACAGTGGCTGTGTTTCCTTGTTTTGTAGCAGTGTCTGTCATGGCTAGTTTTATATTCAAATTATAAATAACATATAACTGTAGATAAATATTCCCCCCTCAGGGATGGGGAGGGGTCATAAGCCTTGACTACTTAAATACAGGCTGTGCTAGGAGACTCCTTCCCATGAGGATGGAATTGAAAGGTAGAGACCAGGAACTCAGCAGCAGAAAAAACAGACCAATGCTATCTCAGCCAGTGATCAAGATAAGTCTGATATCCCTGCGGATGGATGGTTCGGATGGTTCATGCTGTAACTTGTGATAGAGAAGGCACTTTGCCCTGGTCATCTTCCAATGCAAAGCCCACAGTGGCTGTGTTTCCTTGTTTTGTGACTGTCTGTTCTGGCTAGTTTATATTCTTGATATCAGAGAAAGGGGAGTCTCAGTTGAGAAAATGCCTCCATAAGATTGGGGCTGTAGGCAAACCTGTGGGGCATTTTCTTAACTAGTGATTGATGTGGGATGGCCCAGCACATTGTGGGTGGTGCCACCCCTGGGCTGGTGGTCCTGGGTTCTATAAGAANGCAGGCTGAGCAAGCCATGGGGAACAAGCCAGTAAGCAGCTCCCCTCCATGGCCTCTGCATCAGCTCCTGCCTCCAGGTTCCTGTCCTGAGTTCCTGGCCTGACTTTCTTCAGTGATGAACAGTGATGCAGAAGGAGAAGCCAAATAAACCCTTTCCTCCCCAACTTGCTTTTGGTCATGGTGTTCATCACAGCAATAGTAACCCTGACTAACACAGGGACTCACTATGTAGCCAGATTGGCCTCAAACCTGCCATCTTTCTGCCTGAGCCTTCCTAGTGCTGGGATCAAAGTGTGCATAATTACAGTCTATCCCTGGGACAAACAAGAGACAAATTCACAGGGGAAAAGCATGCTATAAACTTATATGGCCAGGACTNCTCAAAATGGTCAAAGTTGTCAANAANCAAAAAGATCAGAGTCAGCCTGAGCTGAAGAGACTGACAATCAAATGTGACCAATGTTCTGACTAGTGGGATCCTGAGAGAGAAAACAGGTTAGATAAAAACTAGGGAGGGACTGGAGTGTGGCTCAGTGGTGGAACTATGTGCATGAGACCTTGGGTTCAATCACCAAAAACAAAGGGAAAAAGAAATATAAAGTATGAGCTATAACTAATAATACACCAATAACGACACGTTAATTGCAGCCAATACAATATAAGACNTTAACAGGAGACTATTATAATCCCTGTACCACTGCTGCATTTTTCTGCCATCTAGCTTACACACTACCAGTATTCATTTATTATTTTTATTTTGTGTGTGTGTGTGTATGTCTGCACTCATACATGTGTACAACTGACCCTAGAGTTTGCCATTTGAGGTAGACTGGCTGGCTAGAAAGTCCCTAGTATCCACCCTCTGCCTACCCCCCACCCCCACCCCTGTACTGGGACTGCAGAGGTATGCCCAGCTTTTTATGTGGGTGCTCAGTATCTGAACTCATCCTGGACTGGCAATCACTTTACCCACCTAGCCATCTCCTTAGCCCCTAGGGTCTGTTTTAAAAGCCCATTTCGGAATGTATCTGAAGATGCTGCAGTGGGGACCTAAAGAACCCCCCACCACCACTTTCTTGTAAACACTCAGTTCACATTGTTTGCAAGGACTCCACTACAGTGNTTCTTAAGAAAAATATTTTCAGTTCCTCACAGCTGCAAACAATTTGGTGCAGCAATTCCCAGCAGGGATGTACTGTATAGCCAGAGCACTTTGGCTAAAGTTCCATCCCTTCCTCTCTGATAGCCCTGCAGATGTCTGAAAGTTTATAAGCTATACTTAGGTTGTTTTGCACTGAGGCAAAACTACCAAATGTGCTTAATACGACTTGGAAAAGCCAGCCTAAAATTCACATAAATAAAGTTAGTGTGAAAACTCATCTAATAAAACTGCAGGAAACAAAAGAGCTTAGAATCTGGCATTTTTACTTTCTTATTCAAACCAGGCGCAATTGAACCTACATTTTAAGATAAAAACAGGTGAATGAAGAGGAGATTCAGAGAAATAAAAAGGAGTCNATAAAGAGATGTGTCAGGTAAGGTTTCAAAATGAGATTAAGGTTTGAAACATAGCAATAAAAACACTGAAAGCAGAGGGCAGCAATGTATGTCACAGAGTTACAAAGTACTAGAGGTTGAAAAGAACGAGTGTAGACTAAATCAGGATCCGCTAGATAAACACACAAAATGAACTCTTTACCTTTGAACACAAATAAGCAAAGTGTTGAAAATTAAACACCAGTTTCCGGTAGGGAATTTTTTTTTAGATCACCCTCAATACAAGTTCACTTAAGGCATTTCCCACTGTTAATAAAAGGCTAACATGCCAATTAGAATGATACTCAATGACACTTTGAAAGTGAAAGAAAGTTACAAAGTGGACATTCCAAATACTGTGAGCAATACTTAGAACAGTAGGAATGACAAGATATTTTCTGTCCCTTCTTTTTCTCCTATGAGGAAAGTGAATGACTTGTGAAATTTTACAGTCTTAATCTACTATTGTGCAGGAAAGGCTTTCTACGCACACACGCTTACTAGCAGTGACACTCCACCTATGCGACAAGTCTACACAGACTGGTTTAACTTTCAGATGGTGTGAGCCCATCAGCCACAGATTTTCCACATCACCAAACTAAGAACTACAGCAACATGCTCAGAAACCTCCGATCCCCAATTTTAAAAACAAGAAAGAAAGAAAGAAAGAAATCTTTACTTAGGAGGCGAGATGTCATTGACTTTAATTTCAATAGAGTAGCTGTCCCAAGATCTACAATTCTACAAAATGAGCGAAGGCGGTCCAAAACCCAAGGAGCTGCAGAACGGCATCCTTTTAAAGGAGAAAAATTAGAAACAGCCCACAACACAGTTACTTTGAGGTTTTGTTGTTGTTTAACATAAAAAAGCCTTCCAGGAATCCTAATCCCACCTCCTACTCAAAGTGGCAAAAGCAAATAAAAATTCAAAGTACTCACACGTGTCTGAACCAAGTTGAATCTGAACTTATCTTATTCGCTATTTTGTCTCTTCCTCCTACTGTCTGAGGCAAGAAGTGAAACCTTGAAAAGAAAAGCAGCCATGCATTCGCTGAAACATTGGCTCAGGGAAGCCTCCTCTTCCAATGCCTCGCCGCTCCAAATGTCTACGGATTTGAAGCCCAAACACCAGGGATTCCTGCCCAGGCGAGAAGCCAGCAGCACTTGGGGCTACAGGAGGCAGAAGAGGAGGGTTTGAGCAGCAGGGCTCAGAGAACCGTGCAAAGACTTTGCATGTGTATTGTAGTCGTTNAAAAGAAAGGAAGGGGTGAGACACGGGGAGCCTGCAATACCTCTCAGTGGGTGTGGAACCCCTCCAAAGCCCTAATGACAGCAATAGGAGAGGCCATCTTCCCCAAAGTAAAATGGTGTTGGAAAGTGATCCAGAATTCGCAAGTACTCAAACACAGCGAGCTACATCAACTGGAGGGTGTATACCAGGGCGGGTCTCCATCTCTAACGGGTCTCCNGGGGGGAGTCCCCACTTGGGCTGGGGTGAGAGGCGCTTTGAAAGCCCCAAGTCCAAGACATTAAGGCACCGTCAGAGTCCAGGTGTGCCGATCTCAGGTGCGCCCCGCGCAGCCCAGGTGAGCGTGGGGTCTGGGGTAGCCCTTGGCTCCCACCCAAGCGGAGCAGGTCGCGGCGGGCTCGGGTCTCGTGGCTCCGGGGCGCGCGGAGCAGGCTCGGGGACGCGCTGGGGCGGCAGCGCCCTCGCACACCTGGCCGCCGACACCAGTTGCAAAGGGTCCAAGTACACCGCAGCGGCCGCCGAGCCTGGCACCGCTCGGGTCCCGGCGCACAAAGACGCTTACGGAAAAACGAGAAGGAGCCCATGTCTCGGGAATCCCACCCGGGGACCCGCACCGGTGTCAGAGAGACTCTTACCTTGGATCCGCCCTCTGAGCCGCCGCGCTCCTCACGAAGTGTCCCTAGACACGAGGTGGCGGGTGGCCGAGAGAGAAAGAGCCCCGAAGTGGAGCGCCCGCCGCGCCCCGCTGCAGAGAAGCCGCTGGGGCTTGCCCCGAGCCCCGCGCCCCGCGAGCCCGCCTCGCCCGCCTCGCCCGCCGCCCGGGCAATGTGTGCGAGCCGCTCGCTCTCGGCCACAGCCAGCGCGCGCCGCGCATGCCCAGCAGCGAGCCGGGAACGCGCGTTGCCCCGCGCGGCCGGGAGAGGGCTCCGTTTGCCGGGTCTTGAGGACAGTTGAGTCCCTAGTGCACCTTAGGGCTCTGGACTGGGTCCCTGCGAGGCCTCGGGCAAGATGGGCACGACACCTGGCAGGGGAGACCGAGGATTCCACTCAGACTGGTGTCCACAATTCCCCAGGTGAACTGACATGAGTCTGTAGAGCACCGCCCGGGACAGGGNTGATGCCCCAGGAAGAGAGAGCGAGCGCTCAAGTGACTGGGACCAGATCCTGATGACCACTATCAATTCAAGAGTTGCTGCCCTACCAGCAGCAGGAGGTATTCTCCCGGCCTCTAACCTGTGTCCCTTAGTCTCTTCCTTCTTTTCCTTCTCCTCAAACGATGCNGTGTTTAAGTGGTACCCAAGGACTTCACTGGCTTAGAGAAGCTCCAAACCCCAGTCCCTGGATGCGGCCAGCAAGCCCAGACTCGTCTCACAAGGCGCCTTGGATCCAATTTTTCATGGGAGCTCCTGCCAAGAGCCTGGTGTACTTTCGAGTATGGGAGACTCTTCAGTCCAGNAAAAACTGCTGGCCACCTCAGTGCTCCCTGGGTCGATCACGGAGCCACCAAATGTGAATCTGCCCGTCTTCTCTCCTGAACCTCGCATTGTCTTACCCTTTAGTTGTCACAGCTACGCCCCCAGACATGCATGCCCTTCTAACTTCAAGTCAATTGACTTCCAGAAGCCAAGAAAGACTATTAAATGAAACTTGGCTTAAATAGCCGGGCCTACCTGCTTTGTGAGGCAAGCACAGGCCAAGATTGGAGAATAAAAGGGGGCAGTGATGGAGTTTATGATGAAGTTCTGTCTCCTGCCTTCATCAAAAGTCTTTTGTCCAACATTTCCAACAGACTAACATCCANCTGAACATGGCCAATGTTGGAAATAGCTGGTTTTGCTTGATAGTATGGATAACTAGGATTGTTTACTGACCATCTATGCCAGGAACTAAGAAACTTACTTAAATCAATTCTAAACCTTAAAATGAATTTCCATTTTATAAAATTGGGAAAATGATATTCAGAATTTTCTTTCTTTTTTCCAAAGCCAATACTGACATCAGAATTAAACTCCAGGCCTGCCTACTCCACAGCTTACATTAATAGATTTATGAACCCAAACCAACTCTCCTTAAATCNTAGACTGGTCCAGACCTACCCGTAGGACATACATGAAATTAATCTTACTCCTTACAGATATTGCAAGCCTCGAAATAGTAGATGCAGATTAATAAATAACCAACAGAGGTGTTGAGACTTGTCCTCAAAATTTTTCTCCTTTTACTGGTCCTCAAATGACAGAGTGATCTGTCAAAATCGCTCTTTACCCTGTCTTAAATGAGCTTGGGGTTTTTATTCTCTCTCTTTCTCACACACACACACACACACACACACACACACACACACACACACACACTAGGTAGGGAACTAAGTCACTAAAAGGATCATTGAGCCTTTTGATCCAAGCAACCCTTCCAGTAGGACATCCCGAACCTGTATTAGGTTTTCTTTTGGCAAGCAGACTGCCTAGAGTCAAATAGAACAGCTCTGCATTACAGGAGCTGAAATTAAACAGTATCTCCCACCTTAATGCTCTCTGTAATTCTATATTGTTAAATCGAAACTCTCCCTTTAAATTTTAGTTTTGTTTTAGGGCATAATTTCATATAAGTATTAACCAGCACCATAAACTTAAAATATCTATAAATCTGATGTATATTCCTTCTTTGTTTCATTTACNTAATCTGGTTTATAATTTTGCTAAGATTCAGTCATATTTTCCTGTTTAAATTTTTTATCACATTTCTATTTATTTAGTCTCTCTTCTATCTCTATCTCTCTCTCTTTCTCTGTAGATGTGTCAATGACACACTTGTGGAGATTAGAAGAAAAGTTACAGGGGTCTATTCTCTNCTTCTACAATGTAAGCCCCAGGGACTAAACTCAGAATATCAAGACTGCAATAAGTTCTTTTATCCACAGAGCCACCATAACAGCCTAAATTTAACTGTTTATAGTGTTGCCATATATGTTTTTATGTTTGAAAACCTCACTTATTGCTAGGCATGTTTGGCACAAGCCTGTAATCATAGCACTTAGAAGACACATCCAGGAAGACTGGAAGTTCAAAGCCATCCTTTGTTAGGTGGCAACTTCAAGGTTAGCCTGAGCTACACAAGATCTTGTCTCTTAAAATGAAAAGAAAAAAAAAACTCATGTGTTAATGTTGGCATGTGGAACAAAGAATTGTAGAACAGAATAAGTGTAAATATATAGAGTAGATGAGTATCCCAAATATAGATTGAAGTACAAAACTCCAGGCTACATCTGGGCATTAAAGCTACATACAGAAAATTGCGTTAATGTTCAAAATAACTAGAAGAGAGGACTTTAAATATTCTCATCACAGACATGATACATATATGAGGTGATATATATGCTAACACTGGGTTCAGTTAATACAATAAAATATACCTCTACCAAAATATTAAAATTACCCCACAAATGCTAAGAACACAGATTTGTTTGTTTGTTTGTTTGTTTGTTTGTTTGTTTGTTTTGGACACAAAAGGAAATGGCAGAAATTAGCTTTTTTCTTAATGTGTAAATTTTTAATGGCAGAATTTTATCTGGGAAGTTTAATCAGAAGTAGTCTTCAAACTTTTTCAAATAACCCTCCCTACTTCCACCCTATAACCTGATATAGGAATGTCATTTAAGGACCACTGCGTGTAGACCTACAGCCTCTCGACCTGTGTGCACACATGTGCATGCGTGGGTGTGTGCATGTGTTTGCAGTATGGTCATTTTGAACTCAGGCCTTGAGCATGCTTGGCAGATGTTTTACAGTTGAGCTGTATGCCTAGTCCAATTGTGAGTTGTGAACACGCAGAATACAAGGCATCTCTCTGGATAAATGTAGGGAAGGGGGACTGTAGTTTAGAATATTATTGTTAACGATCGGATCTCAATCTCCTTAAGTATAATTTGGTAGACAAGGAATCTCCGTTTGGCTACCACTGCCTTTATTACTTGTCACTTGAAAGAGCGTGCCAAATGCTTACATCATTAGACCTCTTCACACTGAGAGGTGCTTGGGCTTGTTGGGCTCTTATTTTGTAATTGTTGTTTATGTCTCTTGTTTGTTATGATTCTTTGTGTTCACTTGCCTTCACAGACTCTGTTATGTGTAGCCTACAAATGCTTTGAAGCTAAAGGTTCAAACTGCTTCGGTATAACACCTAAGTGTGTGAAACGGTGAAGGATGATGGGAAATGAAATGTCACTACTATCATTTCTCTGTGTGATGTCTACTTACCTATTAGAAACTCTACTAGTCAAAAAGAAACATACATACATTTCCTACACACAGGTGAAATAGTTTGAGTTTATTTGGCTGTTTGGTTTTTTAGTAGTCAATAATTTGTTTACCACACGGAGAAATCCAACAAGTGCTACATAGAAATCCTTTCTGGAGAAAAAAAAGTCACTTGATTATCCCACAAATTAATGTCAGTGAAATGGATTCATAGGCAAAATCACAAGACATATAAGAAAAGTAATCAAAATGAGTTGGCGACAAAATAAACAAAGGTTATATTTATGCTTCAAAAAAGCTAATTAACTATGATCTGTTACAGGAACTAAAAAATAAAACCCCAAGTAAAAGACCACCTAAAATGGCTGCGGGTGCAGGAACCAGAACCTCTCGGAACATTAGTAAGGGAACAATAGATCCACCAGCTGGGAACTCCCTAAGAACAATGTGAGTCGGGTGTGAAAAAAAATGTCCAGCCTAAGCATGGGGGTGTGAAGAGGAGAGAAGATAAGATCAAGAGATGCGGATCACATGTGTATAGCAGCTATTCACAGTCTCTGAGTGACAGTGAAAGAATGCAGTGGAGACAAGAAGTCAGGAAAAAATAGCTGATGACGTGCTAAGATGGATTTAANACATACCTCCAAGGCAGGGAGTCTGACATGATATGGATATCAAATGGAACTCCTGGATAAAAAGGATAAAATACACTCATATGTATGCGCATGTACGTGCACATTTATAAGACACATGAAGCAAGCCGATGTGTACTACACCAGAGGGGAAAAAATCATTTAGAAGGATCAAGAGAAGAAAGTAAAATTATCTACAAAAGAGAAACAAATAATTAAAGGATTATTTTTGTTTTGTTTTTGTTTTTCAAGACAGGTTTTCTCTGTGTAGTTTTGGTGCCTGTCCTGGATCTCGCTCTGTAGACCAGGCTGGCCTCAAACTCACAGAGATCTGCCTGGCTCTGTTTCCTGCGTGCTGGGATTAAAGGCATGCGCCACCACTGCCCGGCTAACTAGCNGATTATTAACGGCAATAATGAGTCAGAAGACAGTGAGATATCTTCAAAGTGCTAAGTGAAAATCACTGCCAACCTTTAATATTATGTCCAGAAAATTATATTTTCAGAACAAAGATAGAATTCAGACATTTTTGAATGAGCAAAAGCTATCTCTTTTAAAAATCTTTNATAGTTGAACATCTGAAGCCCACTTGCCAAGAAAGGAAAGTAGGCCCACAGTCAGAGGAAGAGGATGCTGAGAAANAATTGAGCAGATAATGTCAACAAACATTTGGGTTGATATAGAGATCTAATCTGTAAAGAATAAAAATGAATAGGATGAATACATTGGGTTAAAAAAGGACATAATTGTAATATCAGCCCCTAGCATACGAACCAAGGGGAGCAGGGACAGAGTTAAACTGTTCTGGTTATATTGTTTCAAGAAGACAGATATTCATTTTAAATGTCCTTAAGCAAAAGATTGAGAGTAAGATTGCAGCAAAACCTTCCCATAAGATCATTGCAATGTGAAAATGCTTTAAGTAAATTTATTCACTTAAGCCCTCAGTAATCTTCTGAAAATCTCCATTGGCAACACACACACACACACACACACACACACACACACACACACACACACACACCATAAGCTGTGCAGCTGGTACATGATGAAGATGAGATTTGAACTCAGTTAGCCTAACTCTAGAGAACAGTATGTGACCTCTTTGTTCTTTGTCCCCTAACAAGGAAAGAGAAGGGAAACAGATAAACACATTAACAGGTGCTCTTCTGTGGTGAGAATGCCTTAAATCCAGGGATTAATATCCCAAATCAAAATAAAGTACAAAAAATAAAGACAAACAAAACTCATCAAAACCAACAGTCAGTCAAAAAGGAAGCGGCATGTAAATACAAAAAAAGTAAAGACTGAGGGGAAACCGCTCAAACACGTAAATAATCTCAGCACAAATGCCCTAAGCCTTGCAACGAAAAGGCAAAGTCTCATTTGTAAATACGTAACTGTGCTACTGGCACTTAAAGGCCACAGAGCGTATATGACACATCACTTACCTAGTAATGAAATGAAGGTAGGCAGGCCACATTGATGTGACAAGCTGTGCTGGCTGATCTCATGACAACTTGACACAAACTAGAGTTATTTGAGAGGAGGGAACCTCAACTGAGAAAATGCCTCCATAAGATCNGGCTGTAGGGCATTTTCTTAGTGATTNGTGGGGAAGGGCCGAGCCCATTGTGGGTGGTGCCTTTCCTGGGCTGGTGGTCCTGGGTTCTATAAGAAAGGAGGCTGAGCAAGCCATGAGGAGCAAGCCAGTAAGNAGCTCCCCTCCATGGCCTCTGCATCAGCTCCTCCAGGTTCCTGGCCTGATTTCCATCAATGATGGACTACGATGTGGAAGTATAAGGAAAATAAACCCTT
>LZPO01107989.1:34250-50818 GCA_001675575.1 Neotoma lepida | reverse complement strand
ACTAGTGAACAAGGTGATTATGCAGTTTGCAGCTTGTTTAGGCCTCCTGTGCAATCCCTCTCTTCCCATGTTCTCACATTGTCAGTCCATCCTGCACGGCAACCCNGAACTCTTAAGACCTGCTTGGTTAAGCTGCACACTTACATAGAAACCTGGGTTGGGTTTTCTTGGTGTAGGCATTAATTAAGTCCCTCTTTGAGACATTTTACAATCTGCTAGCACCCTGAATCTCTGCAACACTTTTTCTTTGGTGGCTTTCCCTTTTCCTTCTAAAGCATTTCTGCTCCTCCTTCCTTAAACAAGGACTGCTGGGCCCTCCTCTTCCTCTCCCGTTCTTACTTGGTTATCAGGTTCCTGTTTTTTCTGTAAGAACCCAGAATCCTCCCTTGTGATTGCTCCTCTCTTCCCCATAATCACTGCTAAAGGTTGTGTCTCAAATCATCATGAGGTTTATAAATGATCTAAAAATTTCAGTTCAACACAAGACCGAGGATGATAGAGGGCAATAAAACGGAACTAAAAGACAAGAAAAAAGGGATTTAAAACAANAGACTTCTCCTTTCACNTTTCTAGAGGAAGTGGGAAAGTGGACGTGCTTAGAAATGATACTGCTTGCATTGTTGTGTCTAATGTATGTGTATTGTGTCTCTCCATGTGTGAGTCCTAATGANAAAGCTGGATATGTCTATTTATTCCTATCAAGCATGTCACTCACTTGCTCAGTACTGTGACAAATGATAGTGACATTAACATACCAAATCTGAATTTGACTGCCATGATTCATGAAGACATGAAATACTTAAGAAATATTTCATCAGTGAACTCATTAAAAGGCTACTTGGGTTCAGTATATATTAGTCCAATTTTCCCTCAGTGCTGGACCAGGAAGACTCTCATCTAACCTCCCTCATTTCTTGGCCTCCAGAGCTTTTCCAGCAATACTTTTTGGTATGTGCCAAAGATGACTCATAATTTTCTAATGCCTCATGGATTTCTTTGCTTTCTTGGAGGGATTTCCTCTTACCAGAGGTCTAATGCTCGCTTCATTGCAAGCTGGACAGTCACAGCCATATGTCCAGGGTGATTAGCTTCAGCCAGTTCAACCAGGCAATGACCTTGAGCTAATTCAAGAGGTGACTCATTTTTTCCAAGAAAGTGACCCCTCCCACCCAGTACCAGGCACCAGTCTTGGGGAACTCCATGTGTTAGGCAAGCACTCGACATTCAGCTACATCCCCTATCCCATGAAGGGCCTATTTCTCAAGAAACTAGGTATCNGTAAAAAATAATTTAGAAATTAAATCCACCTGAAGCTTCATGATAAATTCTGAAATTGCCTTAGCTATTAATTGGTTTAGCTATTGATTGGTTTCTCTCTTTTAAAACAAGGTCTCACTATATACCCTGGCTGGCCTAGAACTCGCTGCATAGACCAGGCTGGCCTTGAACTCACAAAGATCCACTTGTATTTGCCTNCTGGGTGCTGGGGTTAAAGGTATGTGGTGCCATGACCAGCCTTGGTTGAATTCTTTGCTCGAAACTCTGAACAAACTGTCTATTCAGCCAGTATTTGTAGTTTTGACTACAGCAGCACATTCGAGGGGACTCCACAATTTTGCTTCTGTATTCTGAAATCTGAAGGATTTCTGTATGATCAATTCACACTCCTAAACTCCACAAGGCTAACATCTGTGTTGTCATAATAGAGCTAGGCTGAGGCTGAGATCATGATTTTCATCCCAAGACAACCTGAATGCCAGGTCCGACGACTCAGACCCTCTGTCAGCACATACCTCTCCTTGAGAATCTAACATGATAAGTCTTAGCAATGGTTATGTAGAGCAAAATGTTGGATTTTTTTCTATTTGCTATTCTCTGTGTATAGCTTTCTCTCTTCTAGTTTCTGCCCCCCCACCTACCTAAACCCATTTCCACATACATACTAAATCCATTTCCACATACGTACTAAACCCATTTCCACATACGTACTAAATCCATTTCCACATACGTACTAAATCCATTTCCACATACCTACCACTGTACTGTCATACAATGCAAATGCCACTTTCTTTGACTTGTCAGTGACAGAACTTCTTTCTAATGTAACGTGACAAAGGCATCGCAGTAGAAGTGGCATTCATTTCTTTACTTATTCCGCTGCAGATTTTAATTCTCCTTCATAGATTGTGTAGTTTTCTCATAAATTTCTTCACTTATCCAACATTTTTCTTTCCCACGCAGACCATATAGACCTTATAGTGACATTGTGAAAAGTGAGAAAGTGACTGTTTTCACTTTTTAAAAGTATTGTAGTATCTTTTACCTAATATTCAGAGACAGTTATTTCCATAAAATATGTACGTATCCATCCATCTCCCTCAACCATGTGTCTTGTGCAGATTCACTCACATCCTGACATATTTAGAAATTAACTGCATCAACATAGCACCTGTCTCCTACTTCCCCAGTTCCTCCCAACCTTTCTCCCTCTCTTCTGGTATGTTCTTAATTATACTCCTCACTAGCAGAAACTGCTGCAGCTTGTTACTGTGCTCCATCAGGGATGGCATGTAGATAAGCTGCTTCACCGTAATGAGCACCAGTGGAATCCGGAGAACAATGAGCAATGTTGATTAATGTACCACATCCTCCTATTTGGAGATGGAGAATGAGCCTTCTGGGGTTACCTGTTAGACCCTGTCATCTAAGACTCCTCACTTCTGTTCTCAGTCACTCATTCTTTCCCCTGTAATACACTGGCTCTGTCTTGAGAAAGCAGAGGCAATGACGGCTCCTTACAAACCTTCATGTGACTGGATCTCCAAATCGTAATCTTTTCTTTTTCTGAATACCTCACAAAGCAAAATATCAATGCACAGTCATGCTGTGAAGAACAAGTTGGGTGTGGGGGTTCAAGCCTGCGATCCCAGCCCAAGGTAGACACAGACAAGAAGATGGCTGCAAGTTCTGGGCCAGCATGGACTACATAGACATCACCAGGCCAGCCAGGGGCTACACAGTATAGAGGGAAAAAGAAAAGAAAAGAAACAGAGCTAAAGATAGAAATAAAGAGATGAAAACGCACACAGCTTCATCTCCTTCAATGACTGTTAACAGCTGTCTGGAAATTCAGAGTCATGAAGCCTTGCTCAGGGAGACTCCAAGATACATATTGGCCCAGACAAAACTATGTCCTTGGTCTTTCATGTGGCAAAAAGCATCCCTGAATTGGGTATTCATGCTTTGAAGAAAATGCTGGGTAATTCACTGAGAAACTCAGTACAGCCTTTGGGAGAGCCGTATGGCTCCTGGAATGCAGGAAAATCTGATGAATGCTTGAGAACAAATGTGATGCAACAGAAGATGTAGCAACAGTGAGCACAAAAGTAAAAAATAAAGAAGAGGCTCAAACACATGCAGGGCTAACACCAATGGTGCCGCTAATGGACATGAAACCAAGCTCCTTAACTGGGACAGGCTAGCTGCTACAGGACTCNGGGAGAGACCCTGCATTGTCGTGCTGGTCATAATGAAAATGTGAGGCTCTTGTAGTTTCTCCTGGGCTGGTTGTTAGGGTTTTGTTTGCAGCAAGCAACCTTGGAGAGATGAGATCATGTCTTCCCCTAGACCAGAAACAACTTCATCACTATGGCCTCTGAAAGTGACAAATTCTCCAAACTCTGTTCCTCCTCCAGCGAACGTGCCCATCCACCTATCTCCCTGTGTCATCCCCGCAGAATCTGAGGTTTGTAGAAAACTGGCAAGAACACACAGGAAACTCATGCTGCCTGCTGTGTCAGAGCAGTGAAGCTCTTGTCATTGACTCAAGCCCTGGATCTTTTACCAGAATCTATGACTCCATAATGGAGTCACTCTTCACTAAAACAGGCGTACAGTCCCAAGCTGCTCAGAGTCCTTGGCAGCTCTACCCTCAACAAAGGGCCTTCCCATGTGCTGAACAAGTCCCTTACTTTCTAAAACATATTTGAGGGCTGGGGAGATATCTCAGGTTGGGTAAGCGCTTATGCACTTGCCTTGCAAGCTAGAAGACCCAAGTTCAATGACCCAAACACTCTCTCTCTCTCTCTCTCTCTCTCTCTGAGACACACACACACAAGCCAGGCATGATGGTGTGCTTGTAATCCCAGTACTGGGGTTGGAATATGAGACAGATGAATCACTGGGCTCACTGGCCAAAACCACCTTGTGAGTTACAGGCTAGTGAGAGACTCCATCCAAAAAGTCAAAGTGGAAGGCTTAACACCCAAAGTTGACTTCTGACCTACACCCACACACACAATTTCAATTTACCTTAGTTTACTGTTTATTTCATTTATGAGTACTACATTAGTCAACATAGACTTTTGAAATCACAAGGCTAATTGTTAATTACTGTTCAAAAGCTTGTGCTAGGTGTTCATTGCTTAAGTAAAACAGAATTAATGGGACTTTTATTAAATTTCTTTAATAATAATTATGGAATATTCATCAAATCATGTCCATCAGTTGGTATACAATATGTAAGAAATTTCTCAGGCTAAGCATGTTGGCATATACTTCTAATCTAAGCACTTAGAAAGTAGGAGCAGGAGAATAGTTAATTCAAGGCTGGTCTTGGTTTTATGGCTAGTTTGAGGACAGTCTGGAGTATATGAGATTGTCTTAAAAACAAATATAAAAACAAAAGCAAGAGGTTGGAGAGAAGGCTCAGGGGTTAAGAGCACTTATTGCTTTTGCAGAGGACCCTAGTTCAATTTCCAGCACCCATATCAGATAGCTCACAACCACATGTAACTCCATCTCCAATGCGATCCAGCACCCTCTTCTGGTCTCTGCGAGCACACGCTTCCATATGCCATTACTCCTACCCCCACCCCACATATACACATAATTTTTAAATAATAAAAATCAATATAAAACCCCCAAATTATCCAAATCTTCATTGCATTGCATTTCTNGTTTTAGTTTACTGGGTAATAGCAAAGCTGGTCACATCACACAGATAGTGACTGACAATGAACCATGTTGTGAAGAATTCTGAGTTTCTGATTCCTGGGTTATGAGGAAAACTTAGTTTTNTCTGGGAGTTGTGTCTGTAAATGCCAGTGAGACCAATGACCTCCACAGACTGTCAGTTTATATGCTAAAGCACACGACATTGAGACTTGAAGTAGGATTTGGGGGACATGTTTGTGCACCAGCTCGTGTACTGCATATTTTCACACAGACGGTGGTGCCTGCATTATCCATTAGCACCACAGATGGGGTGTTGAGCCTCTGTAACTGCTTCATTGTGCTTTTCTCAATACATTGCAATCCTTTTTGCATGTGGGTTCCACACCTTTCTAAATACTGACTAATTTACGGGGAAGTCAACTTTTTTTTCCTGGTGAGAAGTCGTAAATTTGTTTTAACTGAAATAGGGAACTTCCTCATCATTTCAGACAATGTGAAACTGCCAAGCTCGCTGAGCAACACAAGGAAACCCTGGAACAGGAGCAGAATGGATCATGAATGTCTAATCCTAAACTTTCAACTTGCTGATGCCTCAAAATGATCTTTGTAAATGATCTTCCTTAGATGTCAGGCTGTGTTTAAGGTGGAGAGAACTTCATTATCACGATACACTGTATTAGCACTGTACACAACCTCATCATTTTATTTTTCCTCTTAACAATTCACTCACATAGGAAACCGACCTTGGAATGTAGACTAACATGGCCATTAAAATCTCTCCTTTATAAATTAATATCAATGAGAGCATTGATGTTATTCAGATTACTACATTTGGCTGAAAAAAATTCCCTCAGAAGAAAAAGAAACATTGAGATGCATGAACACCTGATAACAATGCAGGACTTACTGAAATTTAGGTGTATGTTCTCTGTCACACACAAAAGCAGATTTGCCTCACTCCAGCCCTGAAGCAAAATTTTCTGATCAATGACTTCATCACAGACAATAAAATATTTACCTCACCTTTTTTTCTTTTGATATTTATTTTTATTTTATGTGTGTGATTGTTTTGTCTACGTGTAAGTTTCTGCACCATATGTGTGCCTGATGCCCACGGAGGCCAGAAGAGGGCATTGGATCCCCTGGAACTNGAGTTACAGAAGGTTGTGAACCACTATGTATGCTGGAAATCAAACTCCAGTCCTCTGGAAGAACTCCTCTTAAACACTAAGCCATCTTTCCAGTGTCTTTGTTTCTTAACACATGTTATGTCATAGCTGGCCACATCCTTTCTACACTTATCCTGTCTTAAGTCACCTCTTTACTTAGATAGACTGGAGGTCTTTGATAGTTTGGTCCTGATGGTAGAAATTCTTTCCCCTCCTCCTTGTCCTCGCCCTACTCTGCAGTGCTGGGGTACAAAACCACAGCTTTTCCAATGCTAGGCAAGTGCTCTACCCTTGAGCTGTACTCGCAGCACTACATGTAGTAGCATGGATTCACTGCACAGAGTTGTGGGCTTCATAATGAGGTTTCCATTCAGGTATGATGTGCTTTGGACATACTCATGTCCACTACCTTCTCCTGTCCCCCGCCCCCCTCCTGCTAGTTCTCTTCCTCCCCCAAACAGTCCCCATCCTAGTGTGTTAATCTCACCGGTTGAGAATAAGATGACTACCACAACCTAAAACCAAATTTGAAGCAAGCTTTAATTAAATACTGGCCAGGTGGATAGGCTCTGGCCAGGTCCACCTCTCGGTTTCCAGAAGATGGCCCCGAGTCATGGTTTGCAGTGGCTTCAGTATTTCCTATCAGGTCCAATCAAAGGCAAGCATACATCCTAACATACCTCCAGCCTACATCCAATCAGGAGCAAGCATACATCCTAACATATTTCCTGCCTGTGAACTTCCAGTTCACATGTAATCAAGCATATCTGGTGAGATGGGTCAGACAAACTTGTTTAATGGAGTGAAAACATGTGACTTGTTATATCCCATAAACAATAGCCTCCAGCATTTCAGGAACTGTCTGTCCTTGGACAAAGGGCTTACAGATCAGAGGCATTTTTGTTTCATTGATCTCTAAGGCATAGTAATTTGTAACTTTGGCTCTCACAAGCACATGTGTGTATGGGCTTGCGTGTGTGTGTGTGTGTGTGTGTGTGTGTGTGTGTGTGTGTGTGCATGTGTTAGGACAAGTATGTGTGTAATCCGAGTTCTATATATGGGAGAAAAATATGTGGTATTTGACTTTCTGAACTTAGCTTATTCATAACACTTAGTATTGCAATCTCTGATCCCTTCATTCTCCTGCAAATCACATAATTTCATTCTTGGAGGGGGGCTTCGAGACAGGGTTTCAAGACAAGGTTTATCTGTGTAATCTTGTCTGTCCTGGAACTCTCTCTGTAGACCAGGCTGGCCTTGAACTCACAGAGATCTGCCTGCCTCTGCCTCCAGAGTGCTGGGATTCAAGGTGTGCACCATCATCCACGCCTGGCTTAATTTCATTCTTCTTTATGGCTGCATAAAACGTAAAACTCCACATAAATTAAAAACCACACTTCTGTTACTATTCACCTGTTGGTAGACACCTGGGCAGATTTTGTAACTTGGTTCTCATGGATAGTGCTTCAGAGAATTTGGATCAACAGGTGTCTCTGTGGTGCAATGGTTTAGGTTCCTGTGGTCAAAGCTGGGTCATGTGGTATGCCTATCTTTCTGCTGTTAAGGAACCTCTGTATTGCATTCCATAGCTGCTTCTCTAGTTTACATTTGCAGCAGCAGGTAAGCTTCCTCTCCTGTGAATCCTTCCAGAGTTGGTTATTTGTGTTCTTAGGAGCCATTCTGATTGGAGTCTATTTCTCCTTCTAATGAAGAACCAGCCTGCCTCCATCTTAGGCTTAAAAGCCATTTTATAGTAAAGTTTTATAGGAAAGTATAGGTCCATTCCTGTTTATGATTAAATCTCTGCTTCTCAAGGATTGGGCTGTGTCCCACCTGTAACCTTAACTACAAATGGATCTGTACTGTGTGTTCCAGGAATGGCAATCATGCCTTTGTTTCAAAAAGTTGTTTATGACAATCTTGCAACCCTACCTTTGTTTCTAAAGGCTCTATGACCACCTATGACTACCCTATGACTACCTGTTACATTCTGCTTCTGTAGCTCCACCTATTTCCCCCCTTTTGGAAACTCCCTACCCCTGAGTTCCATAAAAGCCTTGTCTTCCTCACATCCAATGCTGACCTCTTGAACCCTGCCTTAGGGGAAGGCAGCAGGTGTACACGAATAAAAAAAGCTTACTTTAATTAATTGCATGCTTTAATTAATTTGACCATGATGATTTGAGTCGGTGGTCTTTCTCCTCCCATTGCTGGGATTAACACTAACACTACATCACTGAGAAAAACCTTGAACTCTGATCTTCCTTCCACTACCTCCTAGGTGCTAATGGTAGTTCTGATTTATATTTCTCTGANGCCTAAAGATTTCAAACATTTTTTTTTTTAGACTGGGTTTCTCTGTCTGTTCATGACTGTCCTGGAACTTGTTTTGTAGACCATGCTGGCCTCTAACTCACAGAGATCCACCTGCCTTTGCCTCTGGAGTGCTGGGATTAAAGGTGTTTGCTACTCCATGCCTAGCTAACACTTTTTTATGTTTATTGGCCATCTGTACTTTATCTTTTGATCATTTTTCATTTCGTTCACCCATTTGTTGATTGGGTCATTTAAGGAGATCATTTTGGTGTTTAATTTTGGGGTTTCTTTATATAGTCTAGATATTAATCTATCAGATATCTGGCAAAGGTTGAACCCCCTTCCGTACACCATCTCTTCACTCTGTAATTGTTNCCTTTGCTGCACTGAAGAGTTTACTTTCATACAATCCATTTTTCAGGTCTTTTAGAACCCGGGCATCTTGGCTGTCTTCTGTGCTCCTGTTCTATCTTGGGTCACTTCTAAATTTGTTTATTAAGTTGAAGCAAAACTAAAATTATACCTCATGCAATACTATAGGAAATTATTAACATTTAATTTAAATATTAAAAGTGGGATTTGACTTTACAAGGTCACTGGAGTGAGGAAATTAAAGGGTAGAAGGACTAACATGAGTGAAGACATCAAAGACAACCTAAGGGTGTACTCCAGACAGACTGGATTAAGTACCTGGATTTTTTATTTGTTTGGTCTTGGGGATTTTGGTTGCTGTTGTTTTTGAGACAGAGACTCATATAACTCAGGCTGACCTCAAACTTGCACGGTAGCCATGGACTCCTACTCCTCCTGCTTCTATCTTCAGGGTTCAGGGAGACAAATGCCATCNAGCTCCATGGTGAATGGAGTAGTTTTGGATGCTTAGACCTGTTTGGTTCCCAGCCTCTTACTCAATACAAGTAGACTCATTGGATCCACATTATCTTTACACTCAAAGAGGAACCCTAACATTAGGGGGAAANATCAGAAAAAAGGGGTAGTTTGGAGATGGAGAATAAAATAATTATACAGTAAACTTGAGTGGGCAACAGCTTTACACAAAGGCAATTTTGGCACAGAGGTGACGGTTATGATGGTGGTGGTGGTGGTGGTGGTGGTGGTGGTGGTGGGAGTGGTGGGATATAAATGACTCCTCATCTGCAGGCAGGATAAACAAGAAGTCACGAGTAATCAAACAGCATGACAACAATCTCTAAAGTGTGTCTGAATATACACCAGGTGAACTCTGACCTCCTAGCTAGTCTCCTTGCCTTCCTTGCAGACTCTGAGGATTCAGGAACTCTATCTATGTTGGTCCACAGGTTCTGTTAATGGTGATGCTTTTCCCTGGGATCCTGAAGAACGAAGCACAGTGGGTTTTTCTATGTCAAATGCCCAGTCTCCTCATCTCAATATTATACTGATGCTGTCACAGCTGCCAACTTACTTCCTCTCCAATCTCTCTTCCTTACTGCTCCTCCTTATACTGTACCACTGGTGCTCTGCTCCCCCATGATTGGTGCTCTGTTGCCCATGAGTGGGTTTGGGGCACTATACCACTGATGCTCTGTTCCCCCATGAGTGGGTTTGGGGCACTATACCACAGGTGTTCTGTTCCCCATGAGTGGATTTGGGTCACAGCCTGGATCCTGGATTGCATCAACTCTACTGTGTGACAACTGTTTGACAGACAAACAGACAGGGTGCAGGGATATTACAGTGTTCAGGAAGGAAAAAGGAAATGCATTTTCAATAAGGTAGAATTTGCCTGGAGTTTTACAAAAGGGTAGGGGAAGCAGATTTTGAAAGGCAGAGAAGTTTTGTAAAGTAAAGCTTTGTGAATTTGAATAGAAATGTCAGCTATGGAATTACAGAATGTGTTTGTGAGTCACACAATAGAGCTATTTAGCAGGTGATAAGGATTCCTGCAAAGGACCAGTGACATGTTTTGTCTTGCAGCTAAATATTTCTTCATATTTCATGACACAGGAAGGGGAGAACTGACACCTACAATATCCNTTTGTAAAGCTGGAGCACTTCCTCTTTCTCCCTGTTGAAGGAGTTGAGTGAGGGCTGTCTTCAGCATATGCTGAGAATTCTCTTGGCTCTTTGCATGGCTTTCACACACCGAGGGGCACACATTTAGCTAGAGGAATCAGTGTAAGTACATTTATCATAGCAGTTCAGTATTCTCTAGGTGCAGCTAGCGCCTTGGCTCTGGAAGCCAGTGGGAGTGTCTTTGGCCTGTACAGCCCTAGTGGGAACAACACAAAGCTATGTGCTTTGGAAAGCTTAGTCCCAGGTTGGCAGTATTAGGAGGTGGTAATAACTTTAAGAAGCAGTACCTTGTGGGAGGCCTTCAGATACTTGGAGTAGTGGAATCCAGTCTTTTTCCTTTCTACTCTCACTTTCTGGTCACAAGGTGACTGATTCTGTTCTATCATGATGTGCTGCCATATGCTCCAAACAACAGAGCCAATTGTTCAAGATCTGCAACCTCCAAAACTGTGGGTCAGGATAGAACTTTTCTCTTCATGAGTCGATCATCCCAGCCACTTGTCTCAGTAGCAGAAAGGCAGCTAACCCCAAACGCCTTCATTCAGCTGTAGGCCCAGGCAGACATACACATTGGCAAATCGAGTCTGAGCTGGATTTCAACGCTCTTGCCCTGTAGGCTTCTCTGGGTGGTGTACAACCTTCAACAAAAAAAACCAAGAAGCCCTCCAGTTCAGTGGTCTAGCCTGATTAGAAGCGAATGTGAAAATGGCTTCATCCTTCTCTTCAGTCTGACAGGAGACTAGCTATAGCTTCCAAAGACCATGAGCCCATTTGCTGATGCAGTGGGCTGTGAGCCTGGCTTCCTTCCTTCCCCCATGCCTCTTTTCCCTCTGTTTCCTTGAGATTGCATTACTTGTAGCCTTGAGTGTTTAAAAAAAGGAGATCAAGGACAGTTATTTAATGTCACAATCAATATGATCCCAGGGCTATGTACAGGATGGATTCTCAGTAGGCAATGCTTGCTGTGGCTTCCAGGGGCTCGGGGAGAATTTACGAGCATGGTTCTTCCTTTAGTTATACAGGAAATACATTCAAGATGAACTAAATAGCTGAGGAGAAGCATAGTTCCCTATTTTATGCTCACAAGATGAAACTGTGTTTACTAGACAAAGAATTTATAGCTGGGAGAAGTAGACTTCCACTTTTAAGAATGTCTAACTAGCTTTCAACTCACTCGCAATAGATTGTAAAAAATTGATATTAAGAATGCTGCAAAATGTTAAGGTTATAAAGGAATGAATTACAACATTCAATTACTGGTTTTCAACTAATAATATTGCCCCATATGATATAATGCCAGTTATAAATAGCCATTTAAGATGCTTTCTCCCATCTCACACAGTGAAATGTGACTTTGCAAATAGGTTACTCGATAGAATGGAGCTATGTGTAAACCATGGTTTCTCCTCACAAATCTGTTGTAGAAATCAGAAGAAAATTGATCCCAGAGTGCTTCTGAACAGACACACTTCAAAGACAAGGTGAAACATTTTATACTGTGACATTCTTGAAATATTGGGAAATTAATATTCTATATCATTGTCAGTATGTTTATTTTAACTACATGTTAGGATAGCTACACATTTTTGAGGATTGTAAAAACTGGAAAAAATCATTATTATGGTTTTTGTTAAACAAAACAAAACAAAAAATACCTGGAAAATTAGAGCCCATATGAACAGATTGTCCGTGATATTGACCGCACCTCATGTGTATCTGTTCTCCATATGTTTCAAGCAGACAATGCACTCTCTCTATGTCCCCAAGAGCTTGTAGACAAGTGAAGACCAGGTCTCCATGTCCCCAAGAGCTTGTAGACAAGTGAAGACCAGGTCTCTATGTCCCCAAGAGCTTGTAGACAAGTGAAGACCAGGGTAACTCACGATGATTAGGGGGTTCAATGTGTTCATCCTCTCTAGCAAACAACCTTCATTTTGTGCCTCTTTCTGTATTGGAAACAGAATAGGGTCAGTGTAAAGTAAACCCACGTTCAGAGTATTATCCAAGATTGAATGTGTCTACAGCACTTAGCTTCTCCAGTTCATACTGCTAATATAAGACTATCTGGGGCTGTTATAGGAAGCCCTTCCCCTGTCCTTCCCCTTCTGCCCTTCCTTCTTTGAATCCTCATATTTGAATCTGACAAGATATGGTAAGGGCACTCAATACCAAGGCTGGCAACCTGAGTTTGATTCCTGGACCCACATGGTGGAAGGGGAATTGACTCCCACTAAAACTGACCTCCACATGCAAACGTGTAGACTAAATTAATGTGATAAAAAGAAATGTTGTGGGTTCCCATATCTTTTAGATAACTAATTTTGATGCTGTCTTATGCCATGTTATATCCTGTCTGTCTACCATGTATGAGCCTTGTTTCCCTAGTAACTTTGAGACCCCAGAGTAGGATGTGAAGTTTTCTCATTTTACTCCCATACACTTGGGGTAGAACTAAACAGAGAACTGGTGCGACTCAATTTAATTCAGTAAATTAGAGTCACCTTCCTTCCAACATACGGACTGGGAAAATTCCCAAGGTCTTCTGCCACCACAGACGTAAATACAGACCATGCGGTTACTCACCGCAGTTGATTACCCCCTACCACAGTCTACCACTGAACCTTAGCTACAGAATGAGACATATAATTAAAATGTGTCACAGGAGACCTAATTAACATTCGCTTTCCTCAAGAGTCCTATTAGCGGACTGGAAATTAAAAGTGTTTGAAAAGTATAATTGGCATAATGATGAGAGAACACAGAATAACTGTGCTATCCCATCAAATACATGGAGAGGGAGCTGTTAAAAATGGAGAGAGTATAGCAAAGCCTCATATGAGTAGGCTATGCTAAATCCTCACAGGGCTAGGCCATGCCAAATCCTCACATAGACGGGANGTATCAAACTTCACATGGATAGACACTACCAAATCCACACAATCCCAATGGTAATACCACAGGTGTATGCGTGTATCAAACTTCCTGTGCAGGTGAAATCAATTACACCTCAATACAGCTGTTACAGAAAACATATCATGAAAAGAAAATTACAGAAAGACACATAAACTTAACAATAGATTTAAATAAATAAGTGAATAAGAGATATCACATTCATCCAGAAGGAAATAAGCAATGGTAGAAATAACGCCTAGTGGCGTGCCTCGCTCTGGTTCCCATGATGCCTGCCTTCTTACTCTTCATATTCACCCCAGAGGCAAATATAATCATCTTCACTTCATGAAGGGGGAAACTGAGGCAAGGAAAAGTTAAGATGTGGTAGATCCAGGATGCAGCTAGGATTCTGCCTCAGGTGATATATCAGATCTGGGGTTTGAAGAATACTATCTTAACCACTGGGTGCCGAAAGTGTTTGCCTGATATTGTCTCCAGGCAAATGTTCTATTCCTTGAACTCTTTTTGTTGTTGTTGTTTTTGGGTCTTGGTGTTTTGAGACAGGGTTTCACTGTGTAACTCTAGTTGTCCTGGAACTTGCTTTGTAGACCAGGCTGTCTTGGAACTCACAGAGATGCACTTGCTCCCAAGTGCTGGTATTAAAGGCATGTGCCACCACTGCCTGGTCCCCAAACTGTTAACACACACACACACACACACACACACACACACACACACACACACACACACTTAATTCTTAAGTGTTTCCACAATACTTTTAGTGGCAGACACATTATAACGTGCCTTTTAGTTTCAGTTAGAAACTCTGCTCCTTGTACATGAGATGAAAATGTGACTTCCCCGGACCCTGCAGAATATGGAAGGTGAGTGTCTAATACTCCTGTGATTAGATGATAGCAGGTAAGATCCAGTCTTAGCAGATGTTGGATTTGGAGGATTCTCTTGCTGGTCTTCAGAGTCAAGCAACTACACTGTGAACAACTTCTCATGAGCAGAGTTACCTTGCAGGGACAGGTGAGAGTTTTCCATCCATTAGCCAAAAAAGCCAACGTCTTCAATTCCATGGCCAGAAAGAAATGGGTTCTGCTAATAATATACTATGTGAGCTTGGAAGCAATTCTCCCTCAGTCTGTATGAGAACACAAACTCCCTGGTACCCTGGAGAACTGTGGGTCTCTGGCAGAGATGGTCTAGGATGGTCCCAACAGTTCTGTCCTCTGGTGGCCACACATGTTCTCTCAGCTATTCCATCAAGCACTAACTCGGGCACCATTATGAAGTCATTTTGGAGATGCAAATATGATCTCAAATGAGTTGACATTAGGATACTGAGGGCATTCTAGCTGGCCGGTCCAATTAGGCGAGCCTGTAAAAGGGACTGACTTTCCCTGAGAGACTTGGAGTGGGAGGACGATTGGNCACAAGTGGTAGTTGCCATTGCTGGCTGGAGAGTAGAGGGGGCTGTGTCACAAGAAGTGTAGAAAGTCATATGAGCCCAGGACAGATGGCTATGCCCTGCTAAAAGCCAGCAAGGAAAAGCAGACCTAATCCCCCCTGCCAGGCCCCTCTCATATCTCAGGCTGGCCTGACTTCAGATTCACTATGAAGCCCAGAATGACCTTGAACTTCAAACCCTCCTGTCTCCCTCACCATTTTGTATGCAATACCACACTTAGCTTTATAGAGTGCTGGAATGAAACCTAGGGTTTTGTGCGTGTCAGGTAAGCACACTGAGTTACACCCGCAGCCGATCTTCCTGTTGCACATTCAAGGTTAGTTCTGAACTCACACTGTTACCCAGGCTTGCCCTGAGACTCTGATCCTCTTGTCTTGGCCTCTCAATTGCTGGGATAACAAGTGTACCACCATGCCTAGCCCAGGCCTCATTTCTTTTTACAGACTTTTAAATGACATTTTAGTGTGTGTGTGTGTGTGTGTGTGTGTGTGTGTGTGTGTGTGTGTAGGCACTTAGCTTCGAGTATGGCACAGCCCACATGTCAGAGGTCAGAGGACAACATTCAGGAATCAATCTTCAACGATGTAGATCCCAGGGATCGAGCTCAGGCAGTCAGGTTTGGTGACAAACGCCTTTATGTGATAAGCCATCATGCTAGCTGTCAAACCTTATATCCCCAAACACGGTCACTAGAGTCTGCTGAGAAAAAGACCTATGGCAAGCCCCTTGATTTTAGCTACACGAGCCCTTGAGCAGAGAACCCATCACAGCTGTGCTCAGGATTTTATGCCACGCAAATATGTAGACAGTGTTTTAGCTTGCAAAGTTTGTGGTAAGCTTCTTGGTGCACAGTAAGAGAAAATGAAGAAGCATCTCAGAATGGTAATGGATATAAGTTGAGCCAGTTAAATAGATGTAAAAGTGCCCAGTGTAAAGCCTGGAATACAGAAGATGCTAAGCCCTTCTGGGCTCTGTTAACTACTAGTCTGTGAAATACACAATTTCTTCCATCATTGTCAAACTCACTGGGCAGCATGTCAAACTTGCATGTTAAAGTGCTCACCATCCAACCAAAGTGAAAACACTCAACACTCAGCAATAATCATTAACATACATCGCAAACTGTCTCTTAGGTATATGTAAAAATTCAGGAATTAAAAGAAAAATCAGTAGCACTAAGCATGTCTTAGGAGTAGAAAAAAATTGAAGTTACTATTTTGGCATTTAAGTGACAGAAAATTTAGTATTTTCATGAAATTATTCTAGAGCGTTGCCATTTCTCTGACTTCCTGGCCTTTCACATACTAACACTCAAGGATGTTGATCCTGGGAAAGGTTTCAACAATTGCCTCATGACTGACTCATAAACCTTGGCAGCTGTGGATTGTTTGTGGAGAGATGTGTTAGGATGATCTCTGCCTGGAGAGTCCAAACGCTTAAATTTTGGCCTGTTTCACCGATGATTCCAGCATCAGCTCCAGGGTTCGGGGATGATTACACTGTATGTGCGTGTTGCTTGTGACTTATAAGTTCTCTTGTTCTCTAGAGTGTCTCACTTTCTTCTTTGAAGATACTGATGCTATTTGAGGTCTGTTTGTCTGATCTCAGAGACAAAGTCCCATTATTTCAGGAAACACAAAACGAAACAGCAGCATACTTTTATTTTTGCAGAGGTGGTGGTGGTGGTGGTGGTGGTGGTGGTG
>LZPO01107989.1:0-24469 GCA_001675575.1 Neotoma lepida | reverse complement strand
TGCCTGTGTGTGTGTGTGTGTGTGTGTATGTGTGTGTGTGTGTGTGTGTGTGTGTGTGTGTGTGTGGTGCACATGCACCTGTGTGTGCTCCTAGGTGGCATCTAGGGTAAATTTTCACTGACAGTCAAATATCTGCCCCTGTCAGTCAGGATGCCATTTTCCCTCCAGCTTTTGAAGAAGGAAATAGAGTGTGCACATAAAAAGTCCCCAGCATGTCTTCTAAGAATAAATAGTTCAAGCAGTATGATGGCTCAAATAGATTATCCAATTCAGTTTATCTTCTTTCTGCTGAGATGGCCTGTTTTTAGAAGTTGACACCAGTTTCCTGAGTATGAGCTATGCTTTTCCATTTATTTCTCTTAAAATATTAGTTTTTTAAAAAGAGGGAAGAATGACTCTTGGCCCCCAAGTGAAGCAAACGGTTGGTCCTGAAAAATCACTATTCAAGGTCGGATGCTGTCTCATGCTGAATCTAGTGTGGTTGCAGAAAATTCAATAGAGCACAGCTTTTAGCTTTTAGGATCAGTTCTCATAGGCAGAAGACAGCAAATTAACATGTGGTACTCTCACATTTCAGGGTTGCAAAATTTTACTATTTCATAAAATAGTAAATGAAAGGAAAAAATATTAAATCCATATTTTATTTCAAATACAAGTTATATTTTGGAAAGCCATCTATCTTGTTTTCCCAAAGAAACACTCGCTGGTTTAAAACTCCCACATTCATTGTTCAGTGGTTGCAGATCGTCTGTGAACTCTGTGGACAGATTTGCTGTCCTTAGCTTGATAGTCTATAGTCTGTGCTCTACCCCTACATATTTATGTCACGATGTCAATTTCAAATAAAAAAATAATAAAATCCTTTGAGCAGTAAGCCAACATATTTGCAACATACCTTGCCTAACAGCCTGTGTAGCTCTGAGTCCTTCATAGTTTTGAATATTTTATTATGTGCATGTATTTTTGGAATGATATTTTGAGCTACAATGACATGTTGGTTGCTACATAGCACAAAAAAACATAAATCAGAGAGAAACTCGGCCAATAAATCAATGATCTTTTCAACGTTCAATGTCTCCGTAAGAATGGCTTTCACACTTAGATGAACTCTGTTCAAATACTAGCTCACTGTTTATTCTAAATTGGCACAAGTATATGAACAAATTTCTTTATCCTGCTGACACCAAACTGGCTTGTTGAGTATGACCTTTGTTAATAATGCCACACTCAGCTGTCACCTCCTCAGTGAAGATCGTTTCCCTAAACGTTCGGAACACCCCAATCAAAAACATTTGGCAGACATCTCATTTGGCAGATTCAACACTACAAACCTCTCTTTTAATTAATACACTCTCCCACTCCTAAATTCTCAGGAAGTGTTTCTTAAATGGGTCGCTACACCTCCTAGGACCCAGCTATGATAATATCAATACAAGTGCTATGTCTCAAGGTCCCTTGTTGAACTGGTAAAATGACGGCTTTTGAGAATTTAGATCAATGACAAACAAGGACCACTGTGTGTGAGTGTCAATTCCTACCTCACATACTCTACCTTCACTGTGCCAGCTAACCATGTCCACAGATGGGTCTGGCTACAGATTTCTAGTCTGAAGTAGCTGCTGGAATCCTAAATGAAACAGAGCTAGTGAAGCCTCTACCTGGAAGAGCATATCAAATAACCCAGACACACTGGTACTTTGTGGCTCATTAGGGAACAGCCAAGACACTGGACCAGTGAACAACACACACATATAAATTACAGAGATGATCAGGGATTCACCTAATTGCCAAATATATATCAATGTCTGGTGAATGACCTGGTGCCTTGAATTGATTCCCAAACGTTAGTTAGGGCTTTGGTAGAGACAGCCTGACTATCATTACATAAAGAGTGTCTTGCTCTCTTCTCAGTTTGAAGATTACAGGAGTCCCCACAGATGGCATGATGTATCATATATCAAGACACAAACAGGAAGTAAAACCATTTTGTCATAAATCTTTAGCCTTGGTGTTAAAGAAATTACATGGGGCATGTCATGGTTTCTCATTTAAAAAAATCTTGAGGACTGGGAAGGTAGTTCCGTGGGTAAAGTGCCTGCTATGTAAGCATGAGGACCTGAGTTCAAATCCCAGCACCTGTGTAAAATGCTAGATATGGTCTGTGTTTATAATCTCAGTGCTGGAGTGGCACATGGAGGCAGAGCCTGGGCCTTGCTGGTCAGCCTGTCTAACCAAATTGGTGAGCTCCAGGTTCAGCATGATACCCTGTCTCAAAACATAAGGTAGAGTCCCAAGGATACTGATTTGAGAGGGTCAGGGCTCTTACCAATGCAGGAAGAAGGTATATGGAAAACTACTACCTTGTAACTCAATTAAAAATATAATTGAAACAAGAGTTTGCACAGGCTGTCCTCTGACCTCAACACATGAGTTATAGCACACTTGCACACATCCACATGCCACATGCATAAACACAAATGAGAGACACCCTGCAAGGCTAGATAACGCTGCCCCTTAGGAGCCATGATTTTTAAAGATTATTAAAGAAAACCCCATCGCCAAGTGTGGGCTACCTTCTCCTGAGTTGTTGGTCAGTGAGACCTGGTAGCCCCACCCTCACCTCAAGTAGCTCAGGCTCTTGCTGTTCCACTTGGTCGCTCACCAGTTCTAGATGGTAAGACCTAAGCTGAAGACACAGTTTCTATTGAAGTAAACAAAGTACAAGCTGGAACGCAGCAGGAAGCTTCCTGCTGGCTAGCTTTTGTGGAATATTACTTCAACTATGTAAAGGGGTGTGGCTTTTGTTTATGCTGTATTTATTTAATGATGTAAAGATGTGTTGCTGTTTTATCTTGCCTGCCTAAGGCACCTGATTAGTCTATTAAAAAGTTGAATGGCCATTAGTTAGGCAGAAGAGGGATAGGTGGGGCTGGTGGGCAGAGAGAATAAAGAGGAATCTAGGCTGAGGAGAAGAGAAAGGAGAAAAGAGAGCGAGGGAGAAAAAGAGGGAGATGCCTGGTGCCAGGCAGCCACCAGCCAGCCAGACACAGAGTAGGACATACAGAATGAAAGAAAGGTAAAAAGCCCAGAGGCAAAATGTAGATGAAGAGAAATAGGTTAAATTAAGTTATAAGAGCTAGTGGGACAAGCATAAGATAAGGCTGAGCATTCATAACTAATAATAAGTCTTCCTGTCATGATTTGGGAGCTGGCTGGTGGCCCAAGAGAAAGCCTGTTACAGCTAGCTGTCATAATGCCAGAAGATGCTATCCAGGCTGCTGGGAGGAAAAGTGGCAGCAGCGGTCTTACCCAGCTCTAAACCCCTCAAACCTTTAAGACTTATCTAACAGGAAAGCTGTTCATCCTTGTGCCATTGTGGATTAACTGCTATGGGGGTAACCTCTCTGATGGAATTTGAGGACCACTCTGCATGAAGGAATCCATGCCTACTCAAAAACCCATGGCTGGGGAGGTAATAGACTCTAAGGGAAATTATTTCTGTTGTTTAGCCAAGTTGACATAGCATCAAACTACCTTCTAAATAATTATATTTCTATCTATAGACAAATGCTATTCTCAGCCTTCAACAGAAAAGTTTCTCCCTCCAGTGACAAATGATGAAGGCAGAGACTCAAGGCTGCCCAAGGAGTTGAGATGATTAAGTGCTCAGCCATAATTAATACATTTACATCCATTAAAGCTCCGGTCACATTGTACAAAAAGAAGTGAAAAGACTATAAGAGCTGGAAGATAGGGAGAAGGGCCATGAAATGCCATCTTCTGAGCAGGACAGAGCCATTGCAACCAGAACTCATAGAGGAGCTTGCCTCCACTTGGCCTGCACAAGAATGGCGTCATCAACATTAAACACAGACTGGGGAGGGGCTCAGGATGCCCTATCCCTCACTGCTTAAGTCTTGGCTATAGAGAGATTATTCTGAGAGAGAGGGAGTCATTATCCCCAGCTGTGTACCCACTGGGGAGCCCACCAAGCTGCAATGGATAGTTCCAAGCTAGTGTTCCCAGAGTGCTGTGGTTAAACTCGGTAAATTACCAAACCAACCCAAAGTCATGAATCTGATTAAACTCAGTGAATTACCAAACCAACCCAAAGTCATGAATCTGAGAAAGGGATTGGTAGGGAGGAGTGGGGGTTGATAGGGATAGGAGGAAGATAAAAATGGTGGACAGTGAAAGCAATCAGAATGCACTGTATATATATATATATATATATATCTGTCTCTTATACACATCTAGATGTGTATAAGAGACAGGTGTGTGTGTGTGTGTGTGTGTGTGTGTGTGTATGGTGGAGAGTAACTGAGGGCAACACCTAACACTGACCTCTGGTCTTCACGTGCACACATGCACATATGTCCATATGGATACACACATAAACAAGCACATACACAAATGTGTGCACATATGCTCTGGCTAGTTTTTTGTCATCTTGACACAAGCTTGAGTCATTGGAGAAGAGGGACTGAGAAAATGACCTCATCAAATTGGCTTGTAGGCCAGCCTGTGGGGCATTTTCTTAATTGATGACTAATGTGGAAGTGTCCAGCCCACTGTGCGTGGTTCCACCTCTGGGCAGGTGGTTCTGGGACATATAGAAAGCAAACTGATTTTGATGGTCATAAAGACCTGCATCAGGCCAGCTTTCCTAACAGTGTTCACTGTGATCGCTTCACGAACCTTGGTGGACACTACACCATTGTCTTCCACTGGAATGTTCTCTGTGCAAGTATCTACATGGCTTACTCTTTTATTCCCTTCAGGATGTCACTGAAATGTGAGTACATCAGCAGGAGGCCTTGCGGCCATTATTTTTCTCCATAGCTCTCACAACCATGTGTCAGAGCATACATACTACAGATTTCCCCACTGTCTACCCTCTTGAAACGTAAGAGCCATGGAAGAATTTTCTANGTTTTGTTCACTCTCCGGGGTCTCCAGAGCACTGCCCCGGGTGCAGCAGCACTCAATAAGCAGATCTAAGCACAGTGTCAGTATCTATTTCTCTGAATCCTTCACCAGGTCCATGGCAAGGCTAGATCTCCTCATCCACCACAGGGCTCTGCTGTCTGACTCATAAATGAACTGAAATGGTTTAAAAGGAAATCTATAGTCTCCCCCGTTATTTTTACATTCATGCTATTTTTATACCATGTAGCAATTAAAGGCACAGATGGTGTCATTTTCAAGCGTGTTTGTTTGACTAGATGAATAAATCATTGTGAGTAGAATGCAAACAGCATTCATGTTGACTATTGACAGCTAATCTTATTTTAAAGTTAGTTATGCTCTGAAATGTATTCATGGACTGAAGTGGTCACTTAATTCTGTGAGCACTAAGCCATATTTCTCAGCTTGATGTAAAATTTGTCTTCTGCTTATTTTTTTCCATTTCTACATACAGAGGACAGGTACCAACATCTATCCTCATAGAGTGGTGCTGCATGCCGAAGCACTGAGGGCTGCCTGGAGGAGGTCCGCATGAACAAAGATGACCCACTTGTGGAGGCAAGACAAGAGTAGCATCAGGAGTTTCAGTTTTCCCAGCAAAGATGAGTTTGTGAGTAGCTACATATTAGTGCCTCTGAGTTCATCTGTATTGTAGAATATTATTTCAAGGTGTGTTACTTTTCTTGATGCTCTGGAACGTTTCTTTAATGATGCAAAGATATGTTGGGTTAAATAAAATTCACCTGCAGTCAGGAGGCTGCGTCTGCAACTAGCTGACAGGAAGTGGTAGGGAGGAGCCAGGTGAGAAAGGGTTTGTAAGGAGAAGTGAGGAGAAGCAAGAGAGCTTTTTGGAGGACGTGAGCAAGGAGAGAAGGTGAGCTACTTGCTATTCAGCCTCTCTGAAGAGCAGAATTCCACCTTAACCTTTGCATCTTGAGTCCTTTAGAGGGAGAGAGGTTTAGTTAAGTTCCCTTCATAGCTGTGCAAGAGTTGGAGCCCAAGGGAACAGAATTCCCTCTGGCTATGGCCCTTGCGGCCTAACTGCCACATTGTGATTCAGACAGCTGTGGCTTAAAAGGCAGTAACAGTTAAAAAAGGACAACAATCTGTAGCTCCATTAACAGAAATTGTTGGAATGTGATCCCTAAGAGATAGTTTCTTTAGTGGTGTAACCATAGGTAAGGTGCCCCTGTAAGCAACTTGTGCAGGTTGGCTTTTGTCTACTTGACAGAGGCCAGGGTCATCTGGAAAGAGGGAACCTCAGCTGAGAAAATCTTCATTACACTGGCCTGTAGGTGACTTTCTTGATTAATGATTGATTTGGAAGGTGTAGGGAAAAGAAACCCACCCTGGCCCTGAGACCCAAGCCAGTGAAAAGAAGCACTTTAGACTTGAACCCAGAACCTAAGAAACACACCCTAACCCTGAAACCAGAACCAAAAAAAACCACACTTTGGCCCTAGAATCAGAGGCAGTGCAAGAAATATGCCCTGGCCTTGTAACTAGAGCCAAAGGCTAAAAAGAACCAATGAAAAGAAACACAGTTTGGCCCTGAAACCAGAGCCAATTCTGCCTCTGACCAACAAAATCAACCAATCCCTGAGCAGGAAAACTAACCAATCCCTGAGCAGAAAATCTTCTCCCTGGAGAAACTCCGCCTCTAAGAAGTCCTATTTATATATGCTTATGCCCCTCTGCCTGTTCAGTTGTGGGCTGTCCTGTCTCATCCTGGCAGAGGCAGTCATTCTCCTGGACTCCTCCTTCCCAAATAAATTTCTTTCTCAAAAGAGTCTTGAGTGAAGATCTTCATTGGCCAGAAGAACAGAAGAATCTTGCTGAGACGTCCCTTAGTGGGACAGAGCAGGAAAAAAAAAACCTGCTGAAACATTCCCTTAGGGGGACTGAGCAAAGCTGAACAGAAAAAGCAACAACTTTTCCCCGGAGCCAGAGGAGATTGCTACATTTCTACAGGGGTTTCCCCTTTAGCAGAAGCAGAAGAAGCAACATCTCAGGCCAGAGAGAAGCAGCAGCAGAGCTCTGCTGGGAAGCCCCCTTAAGAGCGAGGCAGAGCAAAACTCAGCTGTAATGGCTCTCTCTCTAGGAGAGGAGCAGGATTGCTATATCCTGAGGGGAGGCCATCTCCCACCGCACCCCAGCTTCAGGTGTCGCCTGGTGTCTCAACAAGTCAGGATACCTTTCCCTCCAGAACTGAGNNGTCCTATTGCAGCTCCAGGTATACCCTGGCTTCCTGACAAGTCAAGATGCCTCCAGCCTCCAGAACTGTTAACACTCACAGAGGGGCCTGAGCCATTTTGGTGCAGTCTCTTGGCAGGTGGTCCTGGACTGCTTAAGAAAGCAAACTGAAAAGCCATGAAGAGCAAGCCAGTAAGCATCATTCCTCTTTGGCCTGTGCTTCAGTTCCTGCCTTGAGTTCCTGCCTTGGCTTCCCTCTGATTATCCACCACAACGTGTAAGACAAACTCTTTCGTCTTCAAGTTGCTTTCGGTTATGGTGTTTAATCACAAAAAATAAAAAGCAAACTAAGACAACTCTAATGATTCTCATTGGGACACACACACACACACACACACACACACACAAGCACATACATGCACGCGATATGATTAGTGTAGAAGGGACAGGCAAGAAAGATGGTTCAGTGGTTAAGAACACTTGCTCTACGATCATGAGGAGGTCCTCATGTTCAGATGCCAGAACCCACATTAAAAGTACAGAGCCTCCGCAAACATCCGTCACCACAGCTCTAGGGTTGTAGGGACAGAGGACAGTAGGTCTCTGGAGCTTGATGGCTTCCCACCTAGCTCATTCCAGGTTCAAGAAAGAGACAGCCTCAAAGGACTAGGCAATGAGGGACAGAGGAGTCCACCCCAGCCCTTTTCTGACCTCCACATGCATGACGCACACAGACATAAATGAATAAATAAGATTTCAAATATGTTAAAAGTAGAAATGAGACTAGTTGGGAAGATGATTAGCTGGAGTGGGAAGCAGACAAGAGAATGGAGAGGGAGAGAGAATATAATTAAAATACTGTGTGCTCATGTATGAAATTGTCATAATGGAACCCAGTATTGTGCATAGAATTAATAGATGCTAATAAAACATTTAAAATGTGAACTCTAAACACAATACAAGAAAATAAGCTTTGATTTGCAAAAACAGTTTATTCATAACAGGTTGACATTTAGTTTAAGATAAAAACATCTTTTCTTGCCTTTAAAATCATTCACAATAACAATAAAATTCCAAGTAATATAATTTCCATCAGGAAAAGTATGAGATTGGAGAGATTCTACACTCTTTTAGTGCAAGCTCTTACAATTGGAGCTGGGTGTGTAGCCCAGCAGTTATAGAGCCTGCACTTTGGTGAGGCTTTGGGGTAGATTCCCTAGGACAAAAAATACTTAAAATTAGTTTTATAGCCATTCCTAAGAAACTATCAGATTGGGAAAATATGAGGCATTTCAGCCTTTCTTTGGACTTTTTTGGGTAATCAAAAAATTATAAAGTAGCCGGGCGGTGGTGGCGCACGCCTTTAATCCCAGCACTCGGGAGGCAGAGGCAGGCGGATTTTTGTGAGTTCGAGGCCAGCCTGGGCTACCGAGTGAGTNCCAGGAANGGCACAAAGCTACACAGAGAAACCCCGTCTCGAAAAATCAAAAAAAAATTTATAAAGTATATATATATATATATATCAGAAAAATTATTTAAAAATTACTAGAGGATGGAGAGCTGGCTCAGTGTCTTGAAGGCATAATATTTTCATTATTTATTATAGCCACAATTACATCCCTTAACCCCCACTCAATAATAATATTTCCAGTCTCTATCATAATTCTAGTCTTTAGTGGTTGAGAGCACTTGCTCTCAAGAAGGAGACCTGGGTTCAGCCCACATGAAGGCTCACAACTGTCTGTAACTCTAGTGCCGGGGGATCTGAGGCCCTCCCTCTTCTGGCCTATATAGTGCACAGACATACATGCAGGCAAAACACTCATACATATACAAAACAGACAACTCTTTTAAAAAATCACTATGTGCTTATATATTCTTCTATGATCTGCAGTAGCCACCCTTGGAATGTAGTATCCAGCTCTATGATCGAGACATTAGAAACACCTCTCACATTTTTTTTCACAGCAAAAGGCCAGTTGACAGAGCAGAAAAACAGCTCTGAGTCTCCCAGCTCTGACTCATCCCTCAGTCTTGTCTATTACCAAATGGAATGCAGTGCTAGGGGCATCATCCAACCAAAGGAACCTAGCAAGGAGCACTGCTGACAAGCAATCAGACTTTGGAAAGAGAAACCAGCTCTGGAGGCCACTTGAGACTTCTTCAATGCTTATCATATGCTAGATGCAAAAATTGTGGAAAATGGCACTACCAATTTTTAAAAATCCTTCTAATGGCTGAAGAGATGGCTCAGCAACTAAGAGCACTCTCTCCCCTTCTAGAGAAGCAGATCTCTGTAACCAGCACCCAAGTCAGGTGTCTCACAGCAGCCCTTAACTCNAGCTTTACAGGATATGGTGCCCTCTTCTGGCCTTGTGAGTACCCACACTCATGCAATACTAACTCACACACACATACTCATAACTAAAAACTTAAAAATGAAAAAATCTTTCTGTGGTGGTTTGAATGAAAATGGCCCCTATAGGCTCATAGGGAGTGGCACTATTAGGAGGTGTGGTCTTGTTGGAGGAAGTGTGTCACTGGGGCAGGCTTTGAGGTTTCAGATGTTCAAACCAGGCCAGGTATCACTCTCTTCCTGCTGCCTGCTGATCCAGATGTAGAACTCTAGGCTCCTTCTCCAGTACCATGTCTGCCTATATGCTGTCATGCTTCCTATCGTGTTGAAAATGGACTGAACCTCTGAACTGTAAACCAGTCCCAATTAAATGTTTTCCTTTATAGGAGTTGCTGTGGTCATGGTGTCTCTTCACAGCAATAGAAACCCGAAGACACTTTCCAAACAGTTGATTATCCTGTGAAACCTTAGGAATATTCATTGGTAATATCCATGAAGATATTATTTCAGAGACATCTGGGAATCACTGTGACACAGATCTGTGCCATGAGGACATTTCTCAAATATACATCTTGCTCCCTACCATCTTCTGACACTGGAAACTTTGGCTCAACTTGACCCCCACTTGACTCCTTTGTGCCAATGTGGAACTGTGTGCATAGGAGGAGGGTAACCAGGACCTAAGGCTTGAATTGCTCCAGTTAGACTGAGTAATCATGTCGTGGCTCTCGCTTGAGAGCCTCAAGGCCCAAGTCAACAATAAAAGTGAAAAAGAGTTCCAGGGTGAAGGGAATTTCTGCTGCGTTCTAAGTGGTATCTGGGCCTAATTAAATGGAAGTAGTTGATACGGTATCAGTAAACAAGAGGGGTTTATAAAAGGTTCATTTGAGCCAGGCGGTGGTGGCGCATGCCTTTAATCCCAGCACTTGGGAGGCAGAGCCAGGTGGATCTCTGCGAGTTCGAGGCCAGCCTGGTCTGATGTAGCTTAGTGAGGATAGCAGATGGAAAGGTATAAAAAGCCAGGTTAGACCGGAAGGCTCGCTCTTTGCTCCGCTTCGCTCCTGGGAAGTAGAGGCAGNNTTGGTGAGTGGTGGCTTGCTCCTAATTCCTCTGATCTCTGTCAGATTTTCACCCTTATTTCTTGTTCCGCGTGTTATTAATAAGACTGGTTAGAAGTTCTTCTTACACTGGTCTACAGAGGGAGATCCAGGATAGGCACCAAAACTATACAGAGAAAGCCTGTCTTGAAAAACCAACAACAACAACAAAAAAAAAAATGAAAAGGTTCATTTGAATTCTAATCACTCCAACTATTTTCCATTGTGCATTAAAAATCTTCTGAATGTAAGCAATACATTATAATTTGTCAGTTGAAAATGAAAATATTTGTGTCAATGATGTACAATCGCCTCAAGGTTGGCCTTAGCAAATTATTGTGTAATAGATGTTGAAAGATCGCCATCTAGTGGCTAAGGGGAAAATTCAATTTTGTTCACGTAAAATTTTAGTCCTAGGTATCGGTATTTCTCACTATGCCATAAACTAATCAAACACTTCAGGAATCAAGTAAATTCAGATGTAGTAATAGACAGTGTGTTTAAAAATCGTCAAATAGTTTATATTTTTCTGTTTGAAAGTGTGATATATGTTGGTGTAGAAAAGGTCAAGTATAGAAAAATACAATCAAATTTATAACCCTCTCACCTAGAGATTCACACATAGCTAATGAAATCTCTCAACCTTTCTCATATGAATTCACATTTCCACATAATTAACATCAGAAAATATTTGGTTTTAAGTAATGATTTAAAGTTTTGATGCTACATTTTGTTTTTAAAAATGTAATTAAAGTATGCTAAAGTTTGAATGGTTTTTTTAAACATGGGTCATAATAAAATATACTTATGTAGGGGTAAGTGGCATTACCATTTATTCAGGAAATTGCAAGTAACTTAATGCTGTTAGAAAATGGGTTTAGNTCTTTACAGCTTAGGGAGAGTGACTTGGAGAACTATCCTCACCCGGCAGGTCAAGGCAGGAGGATTGTCATGAGTTCCAATGCCAGTCTAGGACACATAGGGTGTTCTGTCCAGCTGGGGCTACAGAGTAAGATCCTGTCTCAAAAGTAAAACAAGAAAACAGAAGGAGCCCAGGCATGGCAGCTAGCTACATTGTTGACACAACCATTGGGAAGTGGGGCACCAGACTAACATTAGTAGATTCACAAGTCACAAGATTATAATGCAGCTGGGCAGTGGTGGCACACGCGTTTAATCTCAGCACTTGGGAGGCAGAGGCAGGTGGATCTCTGAGTTTGAGGCCAGCCTGGCTTGGTCTACAAAGCAAGTTCCAGGACATCCAGAGCTATGCAGAGAAAACCTTTCTCGAAAAACCAAATATATAAAATAAAATAAAAATATAAAATATAATGTAATAAATAATTCCATATTAGAGTGCTGATCTTAACAATNACTATTGAATCTCATACTTTTGAACAGCTTCAAGAAGGTTTTAAACCTGCTCTTTCTGAGGGTGTTGGTATGTACTTTTCATACTAGGACTTGGGAGGCAGGTGCAGGACTGCTTTAGTTTGAGGGCAGCATCTTCAAGATAGTGTGAGTTCTAGGCCAGACAGAGGTACATAGGGAGACCCTGTCTCAAGGCTATTTACCAGTTACCAGCACAAACCAATTAAATCAAGATCTAGGGAATGGGACGTCTTTATGGGTGTGTCACACCTGCTGCAGTTATGTCTCTTGATGTGAACATCCCCAGACTACAGAGAGATGAAACTCAAGGCAGAAATACCGTTGAGAAGGGTGTAGCATTAATCACCTAGGAAATGATGTGGGCTAGTGAGGCGTGTGTGTTGTAGCTACTTAATGACTATGACTGACACAGGTTGGCAATTTAATTGAACAAAAGGTATGAAAAAGAAAAGAATCAAGGATTACTCTCTAATGGTGCCTTGATAAATGATGATGGTATGGTGCAAGCAGAAAGGCAGCTGGGGGAGCCAGATGCCCTGCTGAGCTGGATGTGTGTGGGAGGCGGGAATGTGCATTAATTACAAAGCTGCCGTTTTCCTTTAGATCCATGCCAGAGGTGCAAACAGGCATGGATGGAATTTTCTCTTTGCCCCTTTGTAAATACCTGTAATAGGTGTAATTATAGGTGAACCACCCCACTTCACCCTTCTTTTCTCTGTGGTGAAATAGGCAGGACTCTGCAAACCATGTTTGCATGCGCGCATGTGTATATATATATGTGTGTGTGTGTGTGTGTGTGTGCCCACGCGTGCACGCGCGCACATGCACTCGTGTGTAGGCTACGGGTCCACCTAGTATGTTGTTCTTCAGGGGCCATACACCTTATTTTATGGAATTCACCAGTTAGTCTAGACTGAGGGATCCTGGAGGGCTGATTGTCTTCCCCTTCCAGGCACAGCTCAGCACACCCAGCTTTTTAAGGTGGGTTCTGGCAATCAGACTCATGCCTTCTTGCTTGTAGGCAAGCTCTTCACTGACTGCACCATCTCCCCAGCCCTGCAGATTTCCTTTTGCCTCAGCTAGTTGTTATGTTAGTCTTGCAGGAGGTAGTATGTAGACGAGTGACCTGACCTTTCTGATTTGCTTCGGGGAGGCTGTTGGAGTTCCTGGCCACTCCCCCAGCTAAGTGACCACACATACACAGTTCAGTAGCCAAGCAAGGGGCCCTACATTCTAATCCATGTGCTGCGTGATCACGTAATTTGCACACAGCGTGATCATGCAATCTATGTGCATGCATGGCGTAGCTCCTTAAAAAGTGGGCCTGTGAAAGAGGAGAGAAAGAGGAAGGGGGTCCTCGTGCTGCGGACGCTCCCAGCCCTTACCTCTCTCTTGACAAAGGGTAGGGTAACCTGGGCTGATTCATAGATCTTTTTTTAACCTTGGGGATGCCTAAGATTAGAGTCTGATCCCGTTTCTGTTTTTCAGTTTTTTATTTTTTTCTCTCAGCTGTAGTCATGGGATATAAGGCTTCCTCCTCTTGGTCTCACCCCTCGTCTGAAAAATGCCTTAAATATACCAATAAATATGGCCACATAATGGCTGCTTGGACCCCAATATTTCATGGGAATTACCTAACTTCTGCCAACAAATGGGGANATGAAAAGAGTTCCTTATCTCCAAGCTTTCTACCTAAGCTCTGAACCCTCCTCCCTCCCCATTTCTGATTCTTTCTCTGTCACTCGCAACCACTTCCACTGACTTCTGCTCCACTCTACAGTATTGGGCGGGCTCTCTGGTATGGGGCAGCAGCTTCTGCCCAGCTCTGGCTCTCACCTTAACTCCTCCCACTCTCTTCCTCTCACTGGTTCTCAAGCTGCCCTGAGAAGCACAGACAGGTCTGGAAGCAGGCTAGGACACATGCAAATGGTTTTCTTCAAACCAATGNTGCTCACCCACCTGGGGCTGAGGCAGTTTCCGATCAGGACCCACATTGTGATTAAAATAACCCAGATATAGCTATAGCTCTATAGCCAGCAATCAATTTACAGCCTGCCTCCTGGCGGTTCTTCCTGAGGCTGTCCTCAAACCAGTAAACTATCAAAACCTAAAAAAAATGTAATTCAAGATACTGAATAAAATCTGTCTCATGTCTCCCAGAGCTTCCTGACATCAGGGCTAGCTAAGCTTAAGTGTCTGGAGAGATGGCCCCTCCCACAGACAGAGTCTCAGCTGTGGCATTTAAGGTACCACGGGAGAAATGACAAAGCCCATGAACAGAACTGCCAAATGCTGGCACCATCTGACTGGTGGCTGCCTAAATAGGCTTCCAGGTCCCTGCTTTAAGTGGTAGAGAAGGCCACTGAGCTTTGTGCCTGCCCTGCCCCACATGGGCCAAACTAGGCCTTGTCCAAAGTGTCACCAAGGGGACACTCGTCAGCCGACTGCCCTCATGCACCTTGTGGCATGGGAGCATCAAACCAAGATCTCCTAGGCTTGGCCATGGGCTCACAGGGAGCCTGGGATAGCCATTGCAGCATGGGGTGATCTATCTCCTTCCCTTTGGATACTGAAGGCACTTACTTAATCCTGGAGGAGTCTTGGAGTCTACCTCTCCTCGTTTCCCTATTGTTGGGATAGGGGGACAGCCTTACCCACCTCCCAAGACTCCACCACTTAACTGTATTTTCAAGGGTATCCCTCTCACCCACACATTTTCAGTTATGCTAACTTGCCCTGTGCCCCTAATGGGAAGAGGTTTCCTAGCTAAGAAAGGAGCTTTATTTCCTTTGTCCCCATTTGCCTCACTCCAGACCTATCAGCAGGGCCTCTTCTCCTCCTCATGCACAGTGACACAGACAGGGCCCTGCTCTCTCTCTTTAACTTCCAGAGGACACCAGGGTCCACTGCTTTGTCATGAGGTCCCAACCCTCAAGCTTTTCCTTCCTGGTTCCCTCTTCTAATTAACTACTCAGCTAATTGTTACAGGGCCACCACAGAGTCGGAAGGTGAGAACCATCAAAGTATATATCCAGGAGGTAAGGAACAGTAACAGTCCAAGTGTATTTACACCCCAGACTCAAAAGTGTCTGGGCTCTGCAAAAGAATAGACTTTAATATAACAATCCATTACTGTTAAATGTCCTCAGCAATTGATCACCTGTGTCTCCTGGATGCTAAATTAATAAAGAAAACAGGTACCTTAAAATATGTCTCAGTTAAGGCGTACGTATCTCAGGTAAAAATTAAAAGCATGTCCCAAATATCTCTCTCTCTCTATCTCGCTCTTTCTCTCTCACTAACACTAACCAATATCCAATATAGTAGAGTACTAAACATTGTAACATCATAGCCACCAGCTTAAGATTTTAAATTTCCCATGGCTGCTTCTTTATTGGTTTAAGAATTCTTCCAAGCTCCAGAACCAGCCTGAACCCATCTGGACAGGTTGGATCTGCTTCAGGTAAGTATAACCCAAACTTTTCTGGTCCAAGGAGTCTGGAATGTTGGGAGTTCCTGGCCACTCCTCCAGCTAAGTGTCCACACATGGACAGTTCAGTAGCCAAGCAAGGGGCGCTACGTACATAATCCATGTGCTGTGTGATCGCATAATTTGTGCGCACCGTGATCATGCAATCTATGTGCATGCGTGGTATAGCTCCTTAAAAAGCAGGCCAGACTCCTCCCCTTCCTCTTTCTCTTGTCCTCTTTTACAGGCCTGGTCATTCTTTCCTGTCTCCCTCTCTCCGCCTAATAAAACTCTGATAATGGGTTCTGTCATACCTCGTGGCTTTTCTCGCATGGTAAACAGCGCTGTTACCAGTGCGCTGCCGATGTCACCACCACATTACCAACAGAGGCTTCCTGTTTACTTGTATTTCACCCCAAATCCCTCAGGTCACAGTTTTCCATCCCTGTAGCAGTCCGTCCTATTTTTGTATAGCAGTCAAATCCAGTTTCCAGGTTTTTGGTTTTTCCCCCCAGCAGGTACAGAAACAGCCCTCTCAACATCATCCTTCACAAACACCGCATCCACTGTCTTTTTCCGCTCCTCAGAGCTCTGGACTACAGACCCTTCCCTGTTCCTGATGCTTTTCTCTTTGTTGGGGGTAGGTACAGATCTGCTTACCTAAAGTTGCCATTTCCTCCACCCAAGTTCTTTCTCCCTGTTTAGTAGCATCAATACCTGCGTTACTCGTGTCTGTACAAAGCTGTCTCTCCTCAAATGCCTCCTGATTGGACCTAGCAGTCCACCAGTGGTCCTTCCAGGACTACTTGAACTGACCACCTCTCTGAGGAGTATGGCTGCATGTCTACAAATAAACATGTGTCCTAAAGAGTTTGCTTTTTTTTTTTCCTTCTTTTTGTTGTTGCTGCAATAAAACACTGACCAATATCAACTTAGGGAAGAGAGGGTTACAATCAGCCCTCCAGGCAAGCCAAGGCAGGAAGCTGAAGGCAGGAATCATGGAAGAATACTGCTAATTGCTTGCTGCCCTGGCTTACTCAGCTACCTCTGTTATATAGCCCAGGCCTAGAGATGGCACTGCTCACAATGGGGGGCGGCGGGCTCCCACCTCAATCAACAATAAAGAAAATGCCTCCATTGACATGCCAACAGGCCAATCTGCCGGACACATGCTCAAAAGACCCTTACTTCATTAAGATGACGCATACACGGTTTCTCGACCGACCTGTTTGTAGCCTCGTCTAGCGATCAATGAAAGGATAACCAGAAAAGGGAGAGCTGATCCTCCATGACTTGGGAGAGGAAGTGGGTCATCTTGCCCACAAGAATGTTACCCACCTCTAAGTATTCATAAACATGTCTTTAAAATCCTCAACACTGACGCCTGTGGACTACACCCCAATCCTTCCTTCAGGGCATCACACTCCACTCTCTTTGGTGTGTGCGCTTCGCTTTGCCAAACAAACTTCTGCTTAAATTCTTCTTGATTCAATTCTCTATTTCGAAAAGTCAAGAACCAAGAGACCCGCCCCCAGCATACCAGTGTTGTTTATTCATAGTAGTGAAAATACAAGAAAAAAACATCCAAAGTGACTGATAACTTAGTTCTACATGAATAAAGAAGGGTGAAGGATGGGAATGGCGAGTAAAGGCCCTAGCCGCCAAGCCTGACAATCAGGATTCCCGGGATCCTCCGTTGTCCTCCGTCTTCCACCTTCTCAGGTGTNGGTGGCGCGGGACACAGCTCCGGGCCATGTGGCCAGTCGCTGACGGTTGTTCGTGGGAACAACCTTTGGATCCTGCGCATCCTGAACGAACAGCGGGAGAAGCTTCCGATTGGTTAAACCGGACCCTACAACGGACCCGACNGCGCNGGCAGGAACTGGACGCCGCACGCGTGACGTCACACCAGGAGCCGCGCGGTCTGTGAGCTGGCGCCTGCGCAGCCCGCTCCTCGCGGCTGCTCTAGGAGATCCCACCTTCCNNAACGCCGTCCGTTACTTCCGTATGACGCGGCGCGTCGGCGCTCCGTCACTTCCTGCCGCTACCGGTGTGGACGGTGGGTGGCGGCGGGCCGGCTGTCCGGCGCTCCCCTCCCCTCCTCCCTCCCTCCCTGTCCCTCCCTTGGCGGCCGCGCGTCGCGGGGACTCCCTACCCGGTCGGCCTCGGTGTCAGTGCGGGGGGCCCTAAGCAGCCCGAGGCGCCGCGGCCGAGGAGAAGGACAACCGCGACCCTCGGTCCGCGTCACCCCGCTCGCCGCCGCAGCCGCCATGGCCATGAGGCAGACGCCGCTCACCTGCTCGGGCCACACGCGGCCCGTAGTGGATTTGGCCTTCAGCGGCATCACGCCTTACGGCTACTTTCTGATCAGCGCTTGCAAAGGTGAGTCGAGCCCGGGACGGCCGCGGCTCTCGGTTGCCGAGGGGTGGGGTGGGGGGAATCGTAGCTGCCAGTTACAGCAAGAGTGAGCTCCTGGAGCAGAGGCCTCTGCTCGGTCGGCCCTGGTCAGGCTTTATGTGCCACCCCCCTCTCCTCCCGTTTTTAGTGCTCATTCGGAGGACCCTGCACTGCGCCTTTCGACACACATAACTACTCTGTGTCTCCCAAGGATTTACTGGAAGGAGAAATTAGGCCAGGCCCAGAGGAATGCCTTTTATGTCTTCGCACTCCTCATTGTATCATCCTTTGTGATGTGAGCCTCATTTTTTTTTTTCAGAAGAAAATGTACTTAAGGTTTAGTTGGTTCAAAGTCAAAACGCCTATCTAGATTGTTTTGACATGTCAGTGGCTTCCAGCCTTAGGGTTTTAAAAAAAAGTTTCCTATTCATGTGTATCAGTGCGTCTGTGTGCTTGCTTGTACATATGTGAAGGGGTGCCCAGAGAGGTTAGAAGAGGGCGTCGGATTCCCTGGAGCTGGAATTACAGGCGATTGTCTCCATGTGGGATGCTGGGAATCGGAATCAGGTCCCCTGGAAAGCATCTCTCCATACAATTGTTTTGTAATCTGAGTTTGTCAAGGTGAGGGAGGCCTTTGATCCAGTCTCAGAATCACTTATTCTTCCCAAGAAGAGTGACCAAAATTCCTTAGTTTAGTCACTAGGACCAGACCCACAGACCAGGACTCCATGATGGGAACCCCCAGTGCTTAATGTGAGTAAGTGGGAGCAATAAGGACAACAGTTTTCCAGTTTGCTATTCAGTATTTGATGTTACATGGCAGGCTTCGAAATCACATGTCTTGAAATATTTTCTAGATGGCAAACCTATGCTCCGCCAGGGAGATACGGGAGACTGGATTGGAACCTTTTTGGGTCATAAAGGTGCTGTCTGGGGTGCAACATTGAATAAGGATGCCACCAAAGCTGCTACAGCTGCTGCAGATTTCACAGCGTAAGTGTAACAAAAATGGCTAACTTTAGGCTCTCTGAATTGTGTGGTGACATTGTCAGAATCTTANCTTCAGTTAGGCATAGAGCTCTGGTGCCATAGAGAACACATGGTGTTTGAGCTCACCAAGATTCCATCCTGGTTCTCTGAGCATCCTTGTCTTCACTGAGCCCCCAAACTTGAAAGGTTTAAATGATTTACACTCCATGTCTTTGGTTGAGACTAGGAATCTTTATGATTATGATGCAGCCCAAATAATGGATGTTGGTGATGTCCTTGACAGATATTTCTCTAAATTGAGTGCTATATTGTGCTGTGCCCAGATACTTTTTCACTCAGTTTTTATTAACTGGCTCTAGATACACTTAAAACTGGGTCTCAAATTTTCTCTTTATTTCTTATGGTGTTAAAAATTGCAGTCTGAAAGATGCTTAGATCATCCTTATCACCAGTTTTTGATTCTACTGATAGACTCTTGTGTTTGCCACTGCCTTAGTTCAGGCTCACCTTAGCTCCACACTGCTGGGCTTTTCTTCTCTGTTATTTCTGTTAGTATTGCTGCCACTCAGGCAATTAAATCATGTCACTTCTCTTCTGAGGATTTGGTCTTCTCTTTACAATTTTACTTCATCACCTTGGGTATACAGGAATGTAGTCTGGAGAGCTTTTAAAATATTCAAGTGTGTTCTGTTTGGTTGGTTTAGGGACTATCTTTTTTGCTCAGGTAATCTTTCTCTGGGTGACCTGCAGTCTTTGAACCACTGTAATAATAGATAAATCTCCTCATTCTAGGTCACTTTGTCTTTTGGTACAGTTTTTGATGTACTAAATCATTGCCACAATACACTTCACCCATTTTTATTTTGAGTATTGCATATATTATTAAACCGACTTACAGTGATTCTCTGCTCTTTGAGACATGTATTATATTGTATATAGTTTTGGTGTATAGTTACACCTGTGCTTGTAGTCTGTTTTTAAACCAATGAAGGCAACTTTTTATTTGCTGTTGTGTGCAGGCGTGTGCATGGCTATGTGGAGGTCAGAAGACAGTTTTGGGAGTATAGGTTCAGGGATCTGATTCAGGTTGTCAGGCTTATGCTGGTGCCTACTGAGCCTTCTTGCTGGTCCAAAGGCAATGTTAAGAGCTGGTACGTGATAGACCAGGGCCTGGAGAGTGAAAATGGTCTGTTGATTTCTTGTTTAAAAGGATTTCATAATAAAGAGCAACTGTAAANTGTGTTGCTACCTTTGATTTAAGCAAATTAAAAATACTAAGTTAAAAAAAAATGAACACAGCTTATAACATATTACCATATGCCCTTGTTGAACCCCAGACCTTTATATACAGCACAGTGAATTTTACTGTATGTAAATCTAAAAATAAACAGTTTTAAGAGACAAATAATGCTACATGGACTTTTCTATGCCTTTGAGGAGTCAATTACTGTTACAGCATTGTGTATAAACCATTGTAAAACTTTGTATTCTGCCCTGTTGGGATGTTACATAAATCTGATTTTAAAAACTCCTATGAATCCCTCTATGTTAGTATTTTCAGGCCAAAAGTTGCCTTAGATGTCAGCCTGCATATTAACTTACAAGATAAAGCACTTTATTGTATAGCCCAGGCTGGCTTTCTACTTACTGTATATGTATAGCCAAGATGTCTTTGCATCTCCTCCATTTGAGTTAAAGTGTCACAGGTGAGCTGAGTGCTACCATGCCTGGCTTTATGTGTGCTAGCTAGGCAAGCATTCTACCAGCTGAGATACATCCTCAGCTTTGACAAAGCATTCTGATTGAAGAGGTGAAAATGGGAAATAAAGAGTAATGCTCAGATATGGAAGACTCAATATTAATTATAAATGCTCAACTGTTAGCTCAGGCTTNTTAGTAACTAGCTCTTACAACTTAGATTAACTCATTTATATTAATCTACATTCTCACACGAGATGTTACCTCTCTTTCATCTTGCACCTGTTTTCTCTCTGTGCTCTCTCTGACTCTGCCCTTCTTCCCAGTGTCCTTAGTCTGGTTTTCCCACCCAACCTTATCCTGTTCAGCTATTGGCCAGTCAGCTTCCTTATTAAACCAATCACAATGTAATTTATACAGGGTACAAAAGTATTATTCCACAGCACCACAGCTTGCTTGGAAGGAAGGCCTGGTGTGGTGACACATGCCTGAGATCTCAGTACTCAGGAGATTGAGGCAAGAGGGATCACAAGTTCAAGGCAGGCCTGGAGTATACAGAAAATTCCAGCTAGGTGGGCTTTATGGTTAGACCCTTCCCCCTCACCCCCAATTTCATTGTGGTAATTAAGTTACAAACTTTTGACAGCAAGCTAATAGTTAATAAAGTAATACTTTAAATTAAATACTTATTTATAATTATGCATTATCTCTATTATATTATTTATATTATATTTATATTTGAATATATAGTTGTAAGTGTAGATATTGTGGACATTAGCATTCTCAAAGATGAACTTTTAGATTGTAGTTTAAAGGCACATTTCTATTAACTTTGATTTTACCATAACCTGGCCTTAACAGTTTCAGTTAAAGCAGACCATTGTGCCACTGACTGCTTCATGGTCTTATGCTGATTTTCTGTGCAGTTAGGAAGGATCCTATATGGTAGAGAAATCCACGATGAATCTTGTTTTTTACCACATTGTATTGCTAGCCCTCAGGAAAAGAAATAAAAAGTGTACAAGAATCCTGCTCGTGTGGGAATTACTTTGAAATGGAGGAAAACAGGTGTGACAAATGTGCAGCCATCTCCACCCACCATTGAGTTGATCCTGAACATAGCCAAGGCTGTGTCTTGTGCTACAGGCCCTTTGTCTAGGTCATTTGGAGTATTGCTGACTAAATAGAGTTACAGGCTTAAGGACATGCCTATACATAGTTATATTAGTCAGGGTTCTCTAGAGGAACAGAAGTTAGAGAATGAATCTCTATGAAAGGGATTTATTAGAATAGGTTACAGGCTAATCCAGCTAATCTAACATTTGCTGCCTTGGAACAGAAGTTCCAAGAATCCAGGCTGTCCATGAGGCTAGATGTCTCAGCTGGTCTTCCTAATTCAAATGAGATGTGCCTAGTCATTGGGGTTTCAGTTAATTCTAGATACAGTCAAGATGACAAGAATAGCCATCATAATAGTGTTGATGGTTTTCTGACATTCCAGGTCCCAGTATTTGCACTTGTAATTGATAGCAGGTGTGTGAACACAGGCAGGTGGCCTGTATTTGAGTGAATCCTGATTGAATGTTTCTGTGACCGCAGGTACTTTGACATCTGGCTCTGTGTTTCATGGTTTGTCAAAGTTAGATAGAGGAGTAGTAGCACCCTTGCTATTAGCTCTGGTTAGTATTACTCTGGTCTCCAGTGACTGCGTAGTCTACATTGAAGTAAGATTTTGTTTTTGGAAGAGTATTAACATATTTAAATTAAAATTCAAAAGGCATTAGAGATGGAGAATAACTCAGTGATAGATTGCTTGTTTATAATGCAAGGATCTAGGTTCAGTCCTGTGTATGGCCCAGAAAAAAAAAAAGATTAGAATGATGGACATTATCCAGAGTTCTATTGAAATTCATTAAACTAGGGTGTCTACATTCCAGGTGATTTTGACAGTTTGATGTCTCTGATCCTAATCCATGTGAACTCATAGCTAGATGAACCCCTTCGCTGTGGCTAAGAATGAGCACATACAAACAAAAACAAAGCAGAATCAAGTGCCATGGGCCCTGGAAGCTGAGCTCTGTGAAGAACTGGAATAAGTGCTTGCTGGGTGTGGTGGTACACACCTTTCCTGTACTTGGGAGGCGGAGGATCGCAAGTTAGAGATCAGTTTGAGGACATATTTTCTCCAAGCCAGGGCTACATAGAGAGAGGTCCTGCCCCCCTCAATAAAAGAAAGAAAAATGGTTAATTATTGAATGAGAAGATAGAAAATTAAGTAGAGATTAGCATTTGAAATGAGGGTACAAAGAACTTTGAGCACACAGATATGAGCAGGGGTGTGGGAGCTGAAGAAAATGCATGGGTTGGGTCATAGGTATAATCATGGGTGGCTAGAATCAGAACTAAAAGGTTGGGGCAGAGAGGTAAAGTAGGATGGGAGAGACTGGAGTGGGTATACGAGGAATACGGTGACATTTCTCTCGAACATATTTTTACAGCCATTCATATAACTTCCAAGTATGTAATGTATCAGCTTAGATGTTGTATCACCAGTTCCTATTTCTTAGATTTCTAAATCTTACTAATTTGGAATGCTTTATGTTCCTGGTGCTTTGTGTAATTTTGCTTGCTCCTTAAGACCTCTAGCTCTCTTCGGGATCTCTGGACTTTGCATGCACAATCATACCCTTATGTACTTGGAGTGGGAAGGATGGCTGTTTGTTTTTATTTTATTTCTACTTATGTCTGAGTTTTGAGAAAGATCCCACTGTGTAATTCAGGCTAACCTAAATTCAGAATCCTCCTGCCTCAGCATGAAATGAGTGTAGGGATTACAACCACTAACATCTAGCCTTCCACCATCTTGATTTAAACTTTATCTGATCTGTATCAAGGTCTAACATTGTAAAATTTTAAGGTAGCTAAATTCACAGAAGTTCTATATACTTTTATATACTTTTCTCTGTTGTGTAAATAGATAAAAGGATGACTTGGTGAACTGAATTAGTTAAAATATTCTTCAGGCTTGATAAAAAATTATGGCTGTAAGCTAAAAATTAGGATGGGTTAATTTGTGGATCTTGAATAAATTATTCTTTTCCAATGTCAAAGAAAATTAAGAGTTAAAAAGTCCTATGGAAAAAATTGTCTTTTTTAGATAAATTATCATGAGTGCTATGAGAAATGCATACATAACACAGTTATATAAATATTATGTATGTAATTATTTTGTATTGATCAAAATTAGCACTATATTTAACCTTGTATTAATGTTATGGAATATTTGTTTATGTTCATTTTTAGCAAAGTGTGGGATGCTGTCTCAGGAGATGAATTGATGACCCTGGCTCATAAGCACATTGTCAAGACTGTGGATTTCACACAGGTGTGAGAAAACGAAATTTGGGCTAGGGATGTAGTTCAGTGTGGTACACTGTTTGCATAGCAGGTGAATGAGGCCCTGAGTTCCATTTGAGATCAAAGAAGTATTACTCAGGTGCAGAGTAGCAGTTCCTGTGGTACAGAGAGTGAGGGAGGGGCCACAGCAGAATGACAGTTCTTGTGGTATAGGACAGTGTGATAGAGAGGGAAACTTGAGCTTGGCAAGTCTAAGACATTTACAGCGTCCTCCTAGAAGTATTGGTTACAACTGTATTTTTAGTGGTGATTATATTTCATTAACTGTTAAAGTAGTTAATCTACTAACATTTTTCTTTTTTGTTTTCAGGATAGCAACTACCTGTTAACTGGGGGACAGGATAAACTGCTGCGCATATATGACTTGAACAAACCTGAGGCAGGTAAGCATCACTTTGTGGAACCATAAACATTTGAAAGTTAAGATAATCACCAGATGAAAGCATCCATTATCTATTCTTTGTAAAATCTTAATTTCAGTCACAATATATC
>LZPO01107988.1:211940-259084 GCA_001675575.1 Neotoma lepida | reverse complement strand
TAATAAAATTCATTATGAAAGTTTTATGGGAGCAGAGAGAAAGGACGCAAACTAACTGTGGTGGTGGTTTGAATGAGAAATATCCCCAAAAGGCTCATGAATTTGGACACCTGTGCCCCTGTTTGGGGAACCTTTAGTAGGTGGTGCCTTGCTGGAGGAGGGTTTCTGTCTGCCCAGCATCCTGCTCTTCCTTCCACAGGGGGAAGGCTTTGAGGGTTTATAGTCTTAGTCCTTGTGCTGCTTGCTCTCTTTGCTTCCTGTGTGTGGATGGCAATGTGATCAGGCAAACTTCCTGCACCTTCCGCCATGCCTGCCGGTTGCCATACTTCCCCCAACATCTGGGGCTACATCCTTCTGCTGCAGCCAAAAGAAAGCCTTTCTCCCATAAGCAGCAACAGAAAACCAGCCACACTAATACACTAGCCACAAAAGCAGACCTTTAAGCTTTTACACAGGGAAAGTACAGAATAAAATAAATACATTGTAAGGACGTTCTCAAAGATATTTCCTCCCCAGTTCTATGACAGTTTCCATTTTCAGTTAGGAGAGACTTATATAGAATTTGGGCTGTTTAATAGTTTTATTTTGGAATTCTAGGTGTATTGTATATTTATATATCATATAAAACCTCTGTGATTTAATGAGGATTTGAGATATGCTTTATAAATACTTAAAATTACACGGAAAAACAAAAGTACGTAGATGTGCTGTTTGTTTGTTTGATTTATTTATTTATTGGCAGCAATGAGTGAACCCAGGGCTTCATGCTCATGAAGTAGGGTTCTCCCACTGAGCTACAAGAACATCCCTATATTTATTTCTTACCCTATTCTGCTCAAAAACCCTCTTAAGGACAGGTAGCATACTTACTCAGAGGAACTTTGCAGACAACTCTTGCATAACCACGAGAACATTCGACTGTTTTCCAGGTTTCATTTGAAGCTATTAAAATGCTACATTTTCCATCGCCATTCTTACTTTTATTTTCCCATTTGACAAATGTCACATCTAATCCATCTAACCAATTCCAAGACTGATCTAGAGAAAGATAATAAATGTAATTATATTTCTTGCTACCAATTACAAAGCTTTAAAAAAAAAACATGAGGTTCAAATAACTCATCTTCTTAGCATGGTGTTGTTTAATTAATTAATTTTTTAATGTATGAGTGCTCTGCATGTATGCCTGCAGGCCAGAAGAGGCATCAGAGCCTATTATAGATGGTTGTGAGCCACCATGTGGTTGCTGGGAATTGACTCAGGACCTCTGGAAGAGCAGTCAATGCTCTTAAACTGCTGAGCCATCTCTCCAGCCCCTTGATGCTGTTTTATATGATGCTATTATTTAAAAATAAAACTCACAGGCTGTAGAGATGGATCATTCAGTAAAGTACTCCCTATGTAAGCACAAGGACGTGAGTCTGATCCATTAGGTCCCATGTACGGAAACAGGACACCATGGCACATGCCTATAAACCCAGCACTGTGAGGTACAGACAGGATCCCTGGGCTTTGTTCACCAGCCATTCTAGCTGAAGCAGTGAGCACTAGGCTCAGTGAAAAATTCTATCTCAAATAATAAGGTGGGGAGCAACTGAGAAAGATACCTGATGTTGACCTCTGACCTACTTACACACGCATGCACAGGAGAATGCACGCATGAACATGAGCACACATAAACACGGTGGAGAGAAATTCAGGAAGCTACCCAGCAGTGACCTCTCGCCTTCACACACATGTGCATACATACAAATGCACAAATGAACATGGACACACACAATGAAATTCATTAAAAATATGCAAAGGCCTGTAAGCCTTAGTGCTCAATGCAGCTAGTAACTGCTGTCTTGGACAATGAGAAATAGAATGTTTTTATTTTTAAAGTGATGTATTTTTGTTATTTTAAGATATGTGTAGGTGTGTGTTTCTGTACATGTGAGTGCAAGTGTCTGGGGATGCAGATCTCCAGGAGCTGGAGTTCCAGACAGTTGTGAGTCAACTGATGAGGGTACTGGAAAACAAACTCATGTCCTCTGGAAGGGCAGCAAGTGCTCCTAGCCACCCAGCCATTTCTCTAGCCCCCATTTTCATCTTTATAGAGCATTCAATTAGACACCCACACGTGTGTTTTGATAAAGGTACAGAGTGCTTGCTTGCGATAAACACATTTGTAGGGATATTTAATCTCCATTCTTTAAGAAAACGTGTCACTAAAACTGTGCTGCTGGGGGAGGAAGGGACTATAAGGGCTTGGGATCACCCCCATCCTGTTTTTGTTTTTCAGCAGTATAAATGTGTAAACACCATTTATAATTCATTTAGACAGCTAATATTGAATCCATTCATTTTTGAAAATGACTTGATATTTTAGAGTTGACATTTATTTTAATTATTTAATATTCAATTTTACATAAAGTATGAAACAGATTAGCAAATTTATACACTTAATTCATTTTTTATCAATTCCGGCTTCATCTTTCAAACCCTGTATCTCCTCTTTACTGAAAAATTCTTCCACAAATTCTCTTTAGATTTAACTGAACTTATTGGAAAAATACAGCACTGGTAAGCCTTAATTTTGAACTATGGTAAAACCGTTCAGTGTTAGAAAACAGGTGTGGGCCACTGTGTCCCACTTCAGAACTCTGCACACACACACACACACACACACACACACACACACACACACACACACACACACACACACACGCACACACACGTCACTTACCGAGGGAATGTTGAGATAATCCAAGCCAAACTCTCATAGTTATATTGTAATTCTCCCTCATCAACCTGCTCACAAATTTATTCTCATTCTCATCTGCTATGGTGACAATAGTTGCAGAATGATCTGTTGAAAGAAAACAAATTGTACCTAATTAACTCCACACAAGCACTTTATTCTGAACTAGCCCATTTGGAAAAAAACAATATCTATTGTGAAGAAGACCATTGAAAAATTCAAGCTTCACTCAGAGGCTCTCCTTAAACTTTTGGTATTTATGTCAAAAATTAAAAGTGCTCCCACAAATAACAGTTCCAAAGAAATTAGAAATATTTTTAAATTGAAAATTTGTGTAAAGAAATTTCATAATTTTAAAAACATGTATCCGGCAGTATCTTTTGGTTCTGGAAATGCCAAACCAGTGAGACCTTTGTGTTTGAGCAGCTGGCTGTAATCACTGGGGCTTGTGACTGTACAAGTATATGCCACCTATATATTTCCAGGTCTCGCCTCAAAACAGTATTTTTGTGTAACTTAGATTTAAACTTCCTTCTGCTCAAAATATAATTCAAAGAAGCCTGGCTTGTGATCTGAGGGAGCACCCACTCTCCTTCCACTGTATTGCACAAAAATGCGGTTGGTCATAACCATCAAGAGTTCCTAAAAGTGGAATGGGATTGAATGAATGAGTATTCTTTAAGCTTAGCATGTTTCCTAAAAACCTACAGGAAATAGTGTTATAAGTTACATCAGCTAGAATAGAAATAAGTAATAAGTAGGCTAGGAAATCCATCCTAAAAGGAAAGAAAGCCTTTGCCCCTGCACTGAATGTGTCTAACATTATGCAGCCTGAGAGATAATACCAAAGGTATTATCACCTTTTACAGAGAAGGAAACTGAGAGTCTCGAAGATGAAGCCAGCCAGCTAGAGAACNTAAAAAGGTGATCGAAGCCTTTGAAAGAAGACTGGTTCTAAGTTCACCATCTTCACGGCACTGTGCTACGTGTGCATACTTTATGACATTCCTACGATGCCCCCAAATGTCCCAGACTCCCAAGTTTCCATTCTCATTGGTTAGATGGATGAGAAGAGAAACAGGTCTGCAACTTCTGCAGTGTCCGTTAGCGTCTCATCTGAGTGTCGGGAAATGAACCCAGCCTGTCTGCCTCAAAGGCTTAAATATCTTACCTGTCCACATGCTACATGTACAGCAAATGTTCTTATTTTCCTCCTTAGGAGGAAGAGGCATATACACCTATGTAAATGCATAGATATATCTTACAATACTTCTCATCATGTTCCTGTTATGTAGTTAACCAGCCAACTGCCTGGCTACATAGCTATCCAAGGATAAAATGAAATCGTTTTGATTTTTGAAATACTATAGGTGGCTTTCCTAGAAGTCATTTTACATTTTGATTGAAGGTAATGACTGGGTCCCTCATGGGAGGTAGTCAGTCACTGCTGCTTTTTTTCTGAAATGGCTAAATCTGAAGACTAAAGTCCTGTCCCTTTTTTGGGTTCTTAGGATGTGGGACAATACTATTCAGAATGGATGGACAACTCACGCTCAGTTGATTTTATTACCCTCTTCAGTATTAGCTTAATATCAGCTTAATCAGCTTAATTAGCTCAGTAATGGACTACAGAGTCAATTATATTTTGCCTCTTAACCCACTTTTCTAAGCATCTTGAAGCATATTTAAAACTATTTCATTTGTTATCACTGCTACTTGATATTAATAGATAGATCACTTGGCATTTTTTACTTCTTTCCATTTTTACTTTCAATATATTTACTCTCATTTTGATATATATATTTTTTTTGAGACAGGGTTTCCTTGTGTAGCCCTGGCTATCCTAGAACTTGCTCTATAGACCAGGTTGGCCTCGAACTCACAGAGACCTGCCTGCCTCTGCCTCCCGAGTGCTGGGATTAAAGGTGTGCACCACCACTATCTGGCTTTTTATTTACTTTTGACATTAAAATCCTAGAATGTTTATTATAAAGGAAACCCTGATCCTTGAGATGGGCATATCCGTAGGCGGGTCAGCTACAGGCAGGGTCCGATCATACTAAATGAGGCCCTTTGTTCTCCTTGGAGGCCCTATCCACATACTTTTGGTAATGTGGCATCAGGGCTTTGGAGACGGACTGTTGGGTAGCATAAATTTGGGCCACATGACCACCACCCTTTACACCGGATATCCACACCAGCAAGTCGCTCCTTGACCAGAAGCAGAACGGACTCCAGTAACTTGAACTGCAGCGTGTGTGTCGCGATCACCTTCAGGGGACATCCATTCACCTACATGAGCCGGTTTCCCCATTTGCAGCGTGCCGCGGCTGTGGCTGTCTGTTTGCGTCTGAAGACCTGAATGGATGCAGCTGACCCTTGGATGAGGGGTGAGCATGAACTTGAGCTTCTCACTGCGCGGCGCCGGGAAAGGAAAGCTCGACAAGCAAAGCTCTACCAATTGAGCCATATTTTCAGTCTACACCAGTCAGTATTCCATTGAGATATATATATATATACATATATATAATGCATATATATTATTATGCATATATATGCATAATAATGCATAAAATACTTATTTCCCTACTATTGGACAATAAGGTGATAATGCTACTATAAAATAAAAATGCTTTTAAAATGTTGTCCAAGTAATTTTTTCCCCATTATGTACTTAGGAAAAAATTTTGAAGAGTTAAATCAGTCAAAAGAAAACAAGTGAATTTTAACTTACCAAGTTCCTGACACAACTGTTTGGCCTCCAAGAAGCTGTGCAATGCTTGGTCAGCCGAGTAACAGTGATCCCCATACTGGACCCACTGGGAACCGTTCCTTTTTGCNGTTGGACACTTTGAGGAGTGTACACGAGCAGACAGCTCTTTAGCTGTGAAAAATGTTAGAGACAGCTGTTATAATGCACAGAGGAAAGTCAATACTTCCCTCAAATCTCATTCAATGTTCCCATATGAAACCTGTGCTTATGGATAAGCAGGCCTGTAACTCAATCTATACACCAGCGAAAGCCACAGTCTGGACTCTAGAGATACACTCTGGTTAGCTGGTTGGAATAGCATTTCCAAACCTCAATGGTAGATGAGGTTAGCGCTTCCTCTTGAGGGTGGAGTTTAACTAACTTAGAACAAGCAGACACACAGACTGGGGAAGGAGGAAAACACAGGTTTCGGTAGGCCAGTAAATAAATTTCATTCCCTTGGCTTCCTTTTTACTGTGAAAATGTAAACAAACGTTTATCTAGATACATAAAGAATGACTTTAAAAGTTGCAACCACAAGTAAAAACTGGCAACTTGTCAATCTCTTTCAAACCAAAAGATGTTATCTTTTTAAACTCTTAAAAGTTCTTCTGGTTTCTACTTAACCTGTTTTGTTTGTGTTTTAGCTGTGCTGAGTAATGTTAGCAGCCTCTGAAGGAAGGCTGGGTCCCTTAGGGCTTGAGATTAATTCCTTTTCAAGAGCACAAAACTGGAAAGAGGCTAAGTACGGCTCAGCTGAGTCAAATTTCTCATCTCTCAAATTTCTGGCCTTGTCCCAGGCTGTGATCTCAGGTCAGATTTCAGCTCAGTCATGCTTTCTACACCACCTTAAAACTCTCCCTGTGGGTTCTGCAGGTCACAGGTGGGTGGGATTTGTCTTATTTGTGGCTTCTGTGATTCCAGAAAAAATGGCTTCCAACATTTCCTTCATCAAGAACCTTGGGTTGACTAGTTCCTTCTGCTTTCGTCTTCTGTTAAAAGGCAGGATCAATCCTTTCAAATTTCAGTTGTTGGCTTAGCCTTCCTAATGTTATCCATTTGAGCACCCCTGTCCCCACTCCTCGATCCCTCCCACCCATTCAGTTCAACAGCTGGAGTAGCGGGTGACCGAATGAATGCAGCCATTAAATTCCTCACTGGTGCCACTGGTGGAAGGAGCTGCTACCAGCAAATTCTTGCCTTTACCACTTTGCGAAAGTAGCTAATGAGCCACAGGGATATTACCCTGTGATTCTGGGTGTAGCTGTGTGCTGCTTCAGTAGATGTGAAAGTGAGTTCACCCACCAGTCACCACAGCACCATAGGGCATATGGCCTCTTAACTAAATCTCACACTGCCAACCTTGTTGGTTTCTAGAACTGTCTGTAGCTGGGCTGCCTTGTGTTGCAGACATTCCTTTCCTTTCTGGTCTTTATGAAGTTGTGTTTCCAACTCTAGAATTTTTTTTTAAGGGCTTGCATTGTGGTAAGTTTGTTATAGTCTTTTTGTTGTAGTTTGTCACTTAGAATCCAATATAGGGGTCTCTCAAGTGTTAGGCAAACACTTTAACACTGATCTACATTCCAGCCTTGTTGTATTCCTGCTCAGGGGGAAAAAGTATTTTGAAACTTTATCTCATGTAGTTCAGGTTGGTTCAAGATGACCTTGAACTTCTATCCTACCAAGTCCAACTCCCACGTGCTTGAATTATAGGCATGCATCACCAGATCTGGTTTCTAAGGTGCTGGGATAGGAGCCGGGCTTTCTGCATGGTAGGTAAACAATCTACAAAGTTAGCTATGGTGTACAGCCTGACCCCATTTTTTATTCTACCAGAAATATCCTTTATCACCTCAACTTTGTTTTCTGTTTCATTTTCAAACAGGGCTTTGTTTCTGTAGCTTAAGGCCACTGTAGGGCACACTATGTAGCCTGACTGGCTCTGAGTTCACTTTTTCCCTCCTGAATGCTAGGATTACACATGTGCACCAGCACACACACCATCATCTCGATCATGTTTTAGTGTGCACCTCAGTGGTATTAAGCACAGTCACACTACAGTAATCATTACTTCCTAACTACAGAACTTTTCCTCTTGCAAAACTGAAACTCTGTATGCAGTAACTGTCTAAACCTCACCCTCTCTAGATCCTGACATCCTATTTACTGTGAACTTGAGAATTCTAGGTACCTCATATAAGGAGAGTTATACAGAATTTTTCCTTTTATCACCAGCTTATTTTGCTTAGCATATTGTCTTCAAGATTTAGCCACATTGTGGCATATGTTAGCATTTCCTTCCTTTTTAAGTAGTACTCTTGTGTGTGTTTTACATATACCTATCTATACACATTTTAACACACTGTACTACATTCTTCTTATCCACTCATTTACTGGAAGATGCCTGGGTCCTCTCTGCCTTTGGCTATTATGAATTATGCTTCTATGAATGTGGCTGTACAAATATCAGTTGGAGTGTCCGTTTTAGTCCATTTTAGTCTAATTCTGGACATAGACCTGCTGGATCATATGGTAATATTATGTTTGTATTTTGAACGGTCATTCTCCGCTCTGAAACGTCTGTGTTCTCAGATTTTTTTTTATCTCTGTGTGCTTTATCGTATGTCATGTATTCCAACAGTTTTTCTTAGCCTTTCCTTTCCTTTTGTGCCTGTGAAGCTGGGTTTTGATGATGCCATTAAGGGAACACTGAAGCCTTTGAGAGCCATTTCTATATGAAGCAAGAATCTTCAGATTCTAAAGTAAAATGTAACTGGTGCTAGAATGATGAATCTCCTTGGGAACAAATTCCCTGACGGATGCATCAATTATACATCCATTCACAAAATATCAGAAAGTGTGTTTTATAGAATTTGTGGGCAAGCCTTATTTAAAATCTATAAAAATGTTCATTAAATAATGATGTGCATATATATCAAATTATGGTAAACACACAGTTATTCGAAATCAAGTCTTACATTTTGTAGGCTTGTAACAAATAGCACCATCCTTAACAGACAGGCATTTTTCATGTTTCCAAATTCCTTTTGGATCTAAGATGACACAGTTTCCAGGAGATCCTTGGCTTTTCCATGGGATGTAGTCAAACGCACTGCCATCGGACCACTCGAAACTCGATTCACTTCCCTGTTTAAAAACAGTACAGATACCCTGAGCTCAGATGTGTGACTTCAGAAGGAATATAAGAAGAATGCAAACACTGTGAGAAGTGAGTGCTGATTATCTGCTTATAAATATTGTAAGTTTGGACCTGTGTATAATGCCAGAGATTTGCTTTTGATACAGTCATTTGGAGCATTTGCTCTGACAGAATTTAAGCAGGACTTTAAATTCAGAAACAGAGTTACTATATTCTATCCCTGGATTGTACTTAAAGACTGGATTTATGAAACACATGCAAAAGACGTCCATTTACCTCTTTACCAGAATTCAAGGTTTGTTGTTCTGAAGTTGTTTCATGTTGTTCTTTTCATTTTCTTGCCTAGCCTGTGTGAGCCCCTAGGAGCTCACACAGGCTAGGCAAGAACTCTACCACTGAGCTGTATCCTGCTCTCAAAAGCTGTTTTCTGAGCTTCATAGTTCTGTGGTTTGTGTCTGGCAACATTACAGAGGCCATCACACAGCAGGGGCTAGAAAAGGTAACCTCTCCCCAAGGAGCTAGACATGAGGAGACTACTTTCAACTTCTGCTTGAATCCATAATCTTACTGCACTCTTCCTTTCTTCCTCCCTTCTTCCCTCCCTCCTTCCTTTCTTCCTTTTATTTTTCTCCATTCTTTTCTAAAGATTATTTAAAGAGGCCCACAACTCTCAATGGATGGCTATTTTTGTATGCCAGACATTATTAGAAGTACATACATACAGATATAGAATTCAAATGATGGTACCAAAGATGTGTTATCAACATATTGTTCTTTTTTAATTTTTAAAATTTTTTTTGGAATTTCAAAATCGAGTGCTGTATTACATTATTTCCACCCCTGCCTATCCCTTCTCCAACTCCTCTTGTGTCCTCCCCTCTCAAATCCAAGAAGTCTTGACCATGTTAAGAATTTTGGTGACCTGTTATATGTATTTTTGTGTTAAAATATGAAAGAAAATGTTATTAGCTGATTTTACTGATGAGGAAATAAGATTGCAAAGGTTAAATAATTCATTAACTATTAGCTACCATAGAAACGACAGATGTGCCATTAATACCGAAAGGCTTTTCTAGTCTATGCTATTTACTTCAAAGGAGCTTTCCTACTGGTCCTTCTCAAACAAGCTCCAGGGACCAAGGATGGCGCTCAGAGGTGGAACACGGGATGTTGACCACTACACCCACAATGAAAATAACTCCACACCAAAAGACTAGGAGAGTCTGTTGAGTTATTAACCCGCTGAACCCTTGGGATGGCCTGACATTTACACTCTATAATTTTATTTATTCCATGCCGTAAAAGGTAAGAAACAACCAGGAATTAACCAATTTCAAAGTCATAGCTTTTAAAAATTTCTGGAAACAAAGTGAGACTTACATCATGACTCGAGAGCCCAACCCAGAGAGGGAATCCGTCACGGTTCACAATGTCTTCCAGAAAGAGTTGCCCATTTGGGTTGTGAACACTTGCTAAATAGCCTCCACTTTGAGAGCACATGCTCAATGCTTGGTACCACGTCACCTTTTTCTGAATAACATTATAGATGCCATCCTCATATGGAATGAACTCTGGCAGCGTGCTATTGTGTTCTTCCTTGTAGTCAACTGTAACATCAAAAATAAAAGGGCTGGTAAGTTTAAATAGTTTCAAATACATATTTTGAACAAAATAACTTAAGAAGTCAAATGTAAACTTTGTTTTTGAGACCAGGACTCCAAGGGTCAGGGCTCAGTTCTCTTTGGTAACCTTCTGTGGTTCCATATGTGGGGCTAAATGTGAAGGGAGCTCTCCAGACATGCGTGGTGTGAGTTTCACTGTTGGAACTAATGGTCTTACACGGTTTTCCTGGAGTGAGACCACACCTTCTCATGCTTACCGTTGTGGCTTGAATATGAAATATCGCCAACTGATGACACTGTCTAGGGACGCTGTGAAGCCTTCAGGAGGCAGAGCCCACTGGAAAATGTAGATCACTGGGGTGGGTCTTGAGACTTTATAGCCCAGCTCTACTTCCTGTTTACTCTCGGTTTCATGAGTGTGTGGCAGTGTGACCAGCCAGCCTCCTGCTCATGCCGTCATGGCCTCCCTGCCTGCTGACATGTTGTCCCCACCGAGATGGACCATGTCCCCCTAGAACTATGAACCCAAACAAACCCTTCTTCCCTTAAGTTGCCTTTGTCAAGCTATTTTATCACAGAAACAGAGAAATGACCAAGACTCTTACCCATTTCTATTTTACAAGCTAAAATGCTGTGCTGGTAAAAACGAAGTGTTTCTTCGATAACATTGAAGGACTGAATATCCCAGAAGCCATCAGTACTTAGCCCAGCCAAAAATTTGTGATTTTTCACAGTTGGTCTTCCTGCTCTCCAGTGTGTGTAGGACAATGCAGTCTTATCAAACCACATCAAAGAATTGTCTAGGAAAGAAACACATTTTTCTATACTTAGAGATTAAATCAAAATTTCAGTTTCAATGTCAGTATTTCAACTGATTTATTTTCTCCTTTCCTTACCTTCTAAAAGGTTGTCAGATTAACTATACCTTTAAAAAGAATCTTCTAATTGTAACAGTAAATCATGCTTGTTTGTAACTTGAAAATATAAATTATAAATATGAAAAAATTAGCTAGAATTCCACTCTTTAGTGGTTTATTAGTTACTTTTCATCAACTATCCATTCTCCTTATATATATACTTTTAACTGTAACATAAACAATCATAACTATTTTTTAAAATTCTTGATATCTTATAAAATTAGTGAAAGAAATTATTTTTCCTGGATACAATTGTTGTTTGTTTTTGCTCTTTTAGGGAGCCCGCTACCCAGCTCCCAAATAAATCACACATGGAGGCTTATTCTTAATTATAAATGCCTAGCCTTAGCTTGACTTGTTTCTTGCCAGCTTTTTTTTTTTTAATTTGGCAATTCTCTTTGGATAAGATTTTAACGGGACATCATATTGGTTTTTTTGTTGTTGTTGTTTTGTTTTTTGTTTTGGTTTTTCGAGACAGGGTTTCTCTGTGTAGCTTTGGCGCCTTTCCTGGAACTCACTCGGTAGCCCAGGCTGGCCTCGAACTCACGAGATCCGCCTGCCTCTGCTGGGATTAAAGGCGTGCGCCACCACCTCCTGGCCATCATACTGTTTTAAAGATTTATTTATTATGTATACAGTATTCTGCCTGCACACCAGAAGAGGGCACCAGATCTCATTATAGATCGTTCCAGATCTCATTATACATGGTTGTGAGCCATCATGTGGTTGCTGGGAATTGAACTCAGGACCTCTGGAAGAGCAGCCAGTGCTCTTAACCTCTGAGCCATCTCTCCAGTCCTTGCCAGCTTTTCTTAAGTTTGAATTATTCCATCTACCTTTTACCTCTGGGCTTTTTCCTTTTCTTACTTCTGTATATCTTACTTTTACTCTTATTACTCTGTGGCCAGCTGTGTGGCTGGGTGGCTGGCCCCTACCATCCTCCTCTTCTTGTCCTCTTGCTCTTTCTTCTTTTTCTCCCAGATTTCTCCTTCTATTTATTCTCTGCGTGCCAGTGCTGCCTATCCTTTCTCCTGCCTTGATATTGGCCATTCAGCTCTTTATTAGAACATTAGGTGTTTTACACAGGCACAGTAACACAGCTTCACAGAGTTAAACAAATGCAACATAAAAGAATGTAACACATCTTTGCATCATTAAACAAATGTTCCACAGCATAAACAAATGTAACACATCTTCAACTAATATTCTACAACACACAATTGTGTGCACACTCCTGAGTGAAAGATTTTAACACACTTCATTTCAGTGTGAAGATCACACTTCTCAACAAATGGTGCTAAATACCTGGACATTCACACACAATATTATGAATGTGAGCTCCTTGCTGTTACCACAATAAAAAATTAACTCAGCTGAGCAGTGGTGGTGCACATCTTTAGTCCCAGCACTCGGGAGGCAGAGGCAGGTGGATCTCTGTGAGTTCAAGGCTAGCCTGGTCTACAGAGTGAGTTCCAGGACAGCCAGGGCTGTTATACCGAGAAACTTTGTCTCAGAAAACAAACAAACAAATGAATTGCATTGTGTAGTTTGATAAACAGGTCATAATGAAGTGCTAACCGAGAAGCCTGCAGTTACCACTTACTTTCATAGGTTATTCCTAACATGACCCATGAAGCAATGTAATTGAAGTTCAGAAGCTGCTCCACAACAAAGGTGTTCTCCTCTTCATTTCGAATGCTCAGAATATATGCTTTTGAATCTGTCAAAACAAAAAGGCCAATTTTTAACAATTCTTGTGTACAGAATCCTCTGTCTTCCTTGAGAGAGTCAGGCAGTCCTACTTCCCAGATATATCTGCACTGAAGCGGCCATCAGCTTGCTGAGATGACAGGCTGTGCCGTGGTCAAACATTCTGAGGGACACCTGGCCCCACAGGACACAGGGATCTGATAGCTGAGCTGAGAACTTCAGACACCCACTTCTCTTTCCCTTCATTTGAAGCTCACTTTCTGAAGGGCACAAATCCACACAGTATGAATGGGATGCTGCTAAAAACTACTCTGTGACAAAACTTCCTTAGTATAATTTTAAATTAAAATAAAATTGTATCATTTCCCCCTCAACTCATAAGACAGGCCTGCTACATTAGAGTTAAAGGTGGCTAGTATTTCCAAAATGTGTTGTTCAGGAAAAAACAAGGGAGTTTCTCAGAAAAAGTACACAAGGATAAAACATTTGGAAACACTGATCCAAATAAAGTTAATTGAGTTCATTTATGACAGTATTATTTTAAAATTGTTATTCTTATTTTATTTTTTATTAGAAAATAGATTATTTTTCTTCATATAATATATCTTGATTGTAGTTTCCTCTCCTTCTATACCCCCAAGTTCCTCCCCATCCCTCCTCCCATCTGGATACACCCCCTCTTCAGTCTCTCATTAGAAAACAAACAGGCATCTAAGGGATAATAATAAAATAAAGCATAACAAGATAAAACAAAAACAAACAGAAGGAAGAGAGCCCAAGAACAGGTGCAAGAAACAGATAGAGATACAGAGAGCCACTCATGCACACGCTCAGGAATCCCAAAGAAACACAAGACCAGAAGCCATAATATATATACAAAAGACCTGTAAGGAAAAATTAAAATAAATAAATAAAAATAAATGAACAATAATTTAAAAAAAGAATAAAAAGAAAAAGNCCTGCCATGACATTATGAGACAAGGAACCTCCAAAGATGCCACTGAGTTAGTTTGCTGTTGGCATCTACTGCTGGGCACACAGTCTACCCTTAAGAATAGTTTGTTTCCCCAGTGAGACTCTGAAGGTACACTAGCCTACAAAGCATGTGGCTCTGGCAGGCCTTGCCCCTCTCCCTATTCCCCCTGTCTTGATAAAAACCGTTAGTTACATTCCTGAATAGCTCCACTTATTTGGCCACTGCCTTTCCTGAGGCTGACTATCAAGGTCCAGTATGGAAGTATTGAAATCCAGCAATCAGAAGCCCCCTTTAGCTCAACTAATTAACATGACCAACTGAAATTCAACACTTCATCCTCACACTGGGTTTCCCATTTTACCTTTATAAACTGCCATTTGCCCATGAGCCACGTCTGTCTCCTCTCTACCCAGAGGCAGTCCTTTGTCTCCTGGGGACAAATACTCCTGCCCCCTTTCTCTTGTTCCCTTCCCCTTCTCTCTGGTCTTATCTCCTTTCCTAGCCCATTCTAACACAGACCTCCCCTTCTTCTCCTCTAAAAAATGACACCTGCAAGGTCATTTGCTGCTGTTTTCTGCCTGAGTCAGAAAGCAGCCACTTTAACTTTAATTCCATGCTTAATAAAGGATCTCTCTGTAAAAACAGGTGTTTGGGTGTGGTTTGTGCCTAACCCAGNGTCCAGGAGGAAGCGCCTGTTGTGTGGGGTGGGGNTGGAGGCTCAGACTCCTTTGGAGAAAACTAAATTTTCATTTGCAAGTGGTTATCAATTGGATGTAGCTTCTTGGTAGGGGTGGAGGCATATGTCCATTTCTCCTTTCAGCTCTAGGACCCCAACAGGCCCTGTGCATGCTGCTTCAGTCTCTGTGACTTCATATACTATGCCAGTATTTCTTAAAGTATATCTTGATGTACTTAGATACAGAAGGTATACAGTCTAGTGTTTCTCAACCCTTATTCTATCTTATTTTTTGTAGAACTTCTCTTAAAAGCACACTTTGGGGGATACTGACTTGATATTTTCCATAGGAACTCTGCACAAAGTTCATAGTTCCTTCTGTTCCATCATTCAAAAGTTACAGACCCTCAGAGTTTAACTGGGTATTGCTCCAGGTCTGGAGAGCTCAATGTGCACAGGGTCAACCCCATCCCCTTTGACCTTGGCTCTGATGAGTGCTGTAACTGAGCTTCTTGTCACACAGGGTGACCTAGTTCACTTCAGTCGGTCTAGCTGCTGCACACCTAGTTCTCTGCTCTCCAGTGTGAAAATTAGGAGAGTTGGTCACCAGTACTACCCAGGAATCTCTATAACAAGTGACATAAAAAGCAAGGATGTCCCAATATACGATGACAGTAGAATGTACTTACGCAGTTTCTGGCACATAGAGTGTACTTCCTTCTGTGTGATTGTCCTATGTCTATTCTTCGTTATTATGAAATTGTAGCAGGAGTTCTGAAATGCTATCCACGGAGTGCTCTGCACAGGAGACGGACATTTAGCACTGTCTGATGGTTTGACCTCCTTTTCAGTCTCATCTAGAAAAAGAGTTAATGGTTAAGAATTCTAATTTCGGATGTAAATGTTAAATCCTGTTCCCAGTCATTAGACTTGATTTGTGGGAAATATGCAGGAAGTGAGGAAGTAACAGCCTGGTGATGCTTGCTCTGTTTACACTCGAATATAGCATAAAGAATGCTGGCTTTCTGTGGTGAGGAAATTATTTGACATAATTTTCTTACCCCTGCTGTGGAGTGGAGGAATGTAAAAAATGAGGTGTTTTTTAGGTTACATGAGTTTCTGTCTTCCTGCATTATTAAATGTCAAGTACCAGGAGCCTCCCCAGAGGAACTCTATAGACATATTAATTAACAATAGGCATCTAACTATAACTGTGTGATTCACTCTCACGTTTCTGCTTACTGATATCTCTAATTTTAATGAAATAACTTAATGAAATAGTTATTCCCTTAACAAAATTAAATAGAGATATCATTTAAAACATGGCCTCCAGAATATGAAAAAAATAATATTTTCTAGAAGACGCAGATATAGATATGCAGAGCTCAAAATAATTGAGAAAGATTTACTGTGTCTTAGAGACCATTGGGCATTTTTCTCCCATTTTGTGACAAATCCCTTTGTCTCAGAAATAGCGTGTTCTCTCTTCCACAGACACACAAATGTGGGCCCCTGATTGCGCTGGAAATTGCATACCCAACTCGGCTGAGCCCGAGAGATGCTAAGAGATGGAAAAGTGGGATTCAGAAACCATGAACTCACCTTTAGTTCCAGGCAGAAGTGAAAGTTGAGAAGCAGCCATGTTCCACTACNTGCAGAGAGAGCAGAGGTCACAAGGGCAGAGCAAAGAAACGNAGAAACAGAAAGGACAGGCACAGGCACATCTCAGGGGTTCCATTTTCTTGTTGGTGTTGGGATTTTTTGTTTGCTTTTTTTTTTTGTTTTGTTTTTTGTTTTTTGTTTGTTTTGGTTTTTTTTTTGTTTGTTTGTTTGTTTTGAGACAGGGTTTCTCTGTGTACTGTGTAGCCCTGGCTGTCCTGGAACTCACTCTGTAGACCAGGCTGGCCTAGAACGCACTTTTTTGTTTGCTTTAATTTTGCTTTTTGAGACAGGGTCTTACCATGGATGGCCTGGAGTTTGCTACATAGATCAGGCTGGCCTCAAACTCACAGAGAGCTGCCTGCTTCAGGCTCCCGAGTGCTGGGTTTCTGATACTCCTTCTCCAGATGGCTGAATTCTACCCTTGTTTGTAGGGTGGTGTTCGAACTTCCCTTTTGACTTAAGCTACCTTGACTGTGTTGTTGCTCCTTACAATCAACTGAGTGTTTGTTTTTGAGACAGGGGCTTGCCTGTAGCCCAGGCTTGGCTAGGCTTTGCCAATCTTCTGCTCTACCTCTGAATGCTGGGATTAAAATTATGTGCCACCATGGCTGGGAATTTCAACAGTGGCTTAAGATGTCAGTTGTTGGTGTTAAGAATTANTTAAGAAAGAGTTTCCATGAGTTAGTTTTGTAAATGTATATAAATAAAAATCTATGTAAGATGAGGCTGAGTGACAATGAGACTGTATATGTCAATNAACACTGTCAGTTGATATACAGAGACAAAATCCAAAATAAAAATTAATTACAAAACAATTTATAATCAATAATTCTTGAGTACAAATGTTTACAACAAATTTTTGTTGAAAAAAAAATTGACACGATAGAGCTGGAGATGGCTCAGGGTTAAAAGATGGCTCCCCCAGACGACCTACTTTAGATTCCCAGCACCTATGTGGCAGCTTACAACATCTGTAACTCCAGTTCCAGGGACCTGGCTTCCGTGGACACTAGGCATGCACACAGTGCACAGACACACATACTGCCAAAACACCCTTACACAAAATAAAATAATAAAAATACATTTTTAAAAAGGACACGATTTCCTTATAATCCTCAAATAAGATTCTGCAAAACCAAATGAACAAAATTCTACTACATTTGAAATTTACGTACTTCCTGGGTAGTAGCAGATGGCCCCAGGCTGGTTATCATTACAGTCGGCTGTCTTCCAGAATCCATCCGTGTCTAAGATCACACAGTCATCAAGGTTCTCATTGTTTGCAGCCCAGTTAATAAAATGAAGACGTTTTCCATCTGACCAATCGAAGTTGAGCTCATCCTATGAGGTGCAGAAATTCATTTCAAAGAGACAATATTCACATTATCCCTTTCATATGATTTTAACCCATGAGGTCAAATAGTTATTAGTTGTATTTTATATTGTGTTAAGCACTATCTTAAATGCTTGATAAATACTGACTTGTTTAATCCGAGTAACAGCTGNCTGAGGAGGGCACTGTTAGCTTCCTTTAACAGATCAGGGAACTGAGAGTGAGCCCACTGCTGGGACTCCAGTTCAGGCTCTCAGACACTGGATTCTGTGGTCCTAACCATCATGCTTTGCTGCCCACAGATCATAAGAACTGTTTGGTGGAAACCAAACTCAGATTGAGTGAGGACCTCTGTTTGCATGGAGTACAATGGAGACAACATGGCATACTAGAAAAAGCAGAAANCTGGTTGTGAACAGTAGTCCAATCTCGTATGAGCTTTTGATTTGTGAGCCTGGCCCTCCAAATTTCCAGACCCCNNTCTGTGACATGGCTGTGACACAGACTAGTCAAGTGTGAAATANTCATTTCCTGAGTCTCAGCTCAAGCCTGTGCAGCTCACACTGCTGTTTCCACACTGGTCTCTGGGGCAAAGCAGCTTCCTTTACAGTATGCATCTCAATCTGGAAGCCTCTAAATACTTGTCTGTAGATCTTGACAGGGTCTGACCACCCACCTGTCTTGAGAATGGCTTTATGCGGTTGACATCAGAGCTTCAGGGATAGTTATGAAGCATCCCCCTGGTGCCACTAGGCACTAGGCCTTAGTAACCAATGCTAGCCCAACTGCACGATAGGCCTAAGCATTTCTGAGGCCCAAGGGAAGGTCACACACAGGTTCCTTATTTCAAAACCAGGAAATGGCCAAATCTAGCACTACCAAATGCTTCATTATTTTGGTACTGCTAGGGGTTGAATCCAGGGCCTCCTGGCTGCTAGCAAAGGCTCTATCAGTTAACTNCTAAGGCACCATGGGGCTTTGAACTTCTCCCTGGGGAGGCATTTTACCTATACTCTGGCCTACACTGTCCTGCATTCTTCNTCTGTGCCATCAGGCCCTGCCAATGGCCTTTGAAGCTTCCTATTACCACAGATAAATCCTTTTGCACTCCCTGTCCATAATGACTGAAATCATAATGACTGATCAAGACTATAAATACCTANACTTTCTAACATCTAAACTTTCATTGATCTTAATTTCTACTTGGTGTTTCTAAGCTAACANTCTGTTTTAGCTGCACAAGGGAAGCCTGTTCATTTTTTTGTCCTTAGATACCAAAGAACTGTAAGTNGGGGGCTGTGGGTATTGTCTCCTTTGATGTCCCTTGATGTCCATTCACTTAGANCAAACTTCCAGGACCCATGCCTCTCTCACACGTGTCTTACATGAGGACTTACTCCCCCTGCTTCTTCCTGTTATTCACTACAGTGTCCTGAATCTTGTGTCATTAGTCTGTCCCAACCACTGACTTTTGGGTGTCTTAAATACTTAAATGACACACTGCTGTGACCCTGCTCTGGATTTCATTTAACTCAGAATTGCTATACTTGCGATACAGTGAACATGCTTTATTTCAGGTCAACATCATTTTCTTTATAAATGTGTATAAAAACAACTGTCTCCACAGCTCCAGGCCACATGCTGCTCCTGTTCTCACTATACTTCCCTAGTGTCATGTTACTTGAATAAAAGTCATATTATTTCTATTCTGCTTTAAAATATTCAACTGTTTTCAATATACAGTTACATCTTCATATCTTGTCATGAAGATTAAAGGCAGCTTATGAAGACACATAGACAACAGCTACACAGGAAATGTAAAACGAAGGGAGAAGGGAAAAGAGAGCCACAGGTCAAGACTGAAAACACAAGAGAGGCTAGCAGGATGGTTCAGTGGGTAGAGCAAACCATTCAAAGGTGGAAGGAAAGAACAGAGTCCACAAAGGTGTCCTCTGATCTCCACACGTGTGCCNCCTCTGATCTCCACACGTGTGCCGCCATCTCTCTCTCTCTCTCTCTCTCTCTCTCTCTCTCTCTCTCTCTCACACACACACACACACACACACTATAATGATGATGATGATGATGATGATGATAGAAAACAGACCAAGGAAAAATACCAGAATCATTAAGTGGGAAATGGGGAAAGTTATGAGACATGACTCTAACTGCTTTAAAAATAAATCTGTAAATATAGTAACTCAAGANCACACAGCAAAATACTAGCCCACAGGTAAACTTCTGATACTTTAGTAACAGTGACTTTTCATTNAATAGTGAGAATCTTGCTTGGTAGCTTGGACTGGTCTGGAACTCATCCTAGAGCCCAGGCTGGCCCTGAACTTATGACAATCCTCCTGCTTCAGCCTCCTAAGTGTTGGGATTGCAGGTATGAAGCCACCACACCTCGTCAACAGAGATTTTAATACAAGTCATTTTAATTTTCATTCTTTTAATTTATTATAATCTAAATTTTTAAATCATATATGTATATGTGTGTATGATGTGTGTGTGTGATGTGTGCATGTCTGTGTGTGTGTGATGTTCATTTCTGTGTGTGTGATGTGTGCATGTCTGTGTGTGTGATGTGGGCATGTCTTTGTGTGTGTGGTGTGTGTGTTGCAAGTGTGTGTACATGTGTNTGTGTCTGTGTGTAATGTGTATGTGTGTATATGTGTGATGTGCATGTGTCTATGTTTGTGTATCTGTGTACAGACTGGCACACACTAAGGTCAGCCTCAGGTACCAGTCTTTGCCTCTTGTCTAAGACAGGGTCTCTTATTTGCCTCTACAGTTTAACGTCTTTCTGCTAACTCTGAAAGTGATAGAAAACTCTCAACATTTTCTCCACAGCCAATCCTGTCGGAGTTTTAAATTCTTCCCTTCTCATCTTTGAGGANACCTGACAACTTCTGATTCTAGCTCAGTCAACAAAGATAAACAAAAAGGAGTGCTCAACGAGTCACACCCACTAGAAGGTTTTTGAAGACCCCAATCTTTCACTTTATGTCAAAAGACAATGGACATAAAAACAGACATTCATGGAATTAACTGCATAAAGTTTTAAGATGTTGCTTTCTTTTGGTCTACAAGAGGAGCTAACGTGAGGAATGGGAAACTTACATCTTGACTGGAGAGTCCGATCCAGAAGGAGGAATTGCGCAGGGTGGCCTGCACGGAGAGGAAGGCCTGCTGGTAAGGGTCTGTGATGCTCACCAGCCGCATGCTCTCTTTCAGACACTCCTTCAGAGCACCGTGCCAAGTCAGAGGCTTCGAGATGATTTTGTACAGGTTATTTAGATATTTTACAGTTTCTGAATTAGTCTCCCAGGGCTGTCCGTCTTCAATATCTATTATAAATGAAAACAATANAACAACAGCTCCTTCTACACACTATGCTAGGTTATAGAGGTCTGTCAGATTTCCAGATTTCATTTCTTACTAGTTTACTTCAGACATCACTTGCCTATGTATTTCANAATTTTGTTGAGAGATCTTGTTAAACGGCTTAGGTAAAATATATGACTTGCAACTTCCTAAAAATCAGGATGTTCTCATTTGGGAGGAGAAAAGCTACACATAAAAGTTGCCTGCAGTAAGATTATCACACCTCCTTTGTGTGAACTGCTTTGCCAGGAAAAGTATTTAAAAGTCTCCCCTTACAACATCTTGGTCACCCCCACTGTTCCAAAGGTCAGGGACCCTCTCTAAAGAGGGGACAGAAAGATTGTAAGAGCCAGAGGTTGNGCTGGACTGGAATGAAACAGTGTCTTTGGAACATGGCAGGTCTGCTGTGCTTACAAACTTCCAGAGGCTTGANTACCTGGAGGAGACCTGCACAAGAGCAAGCTGGTTCACTGTGAGCATGGACTGGGAAGTGGTTCCCAAGCCCCAACTGAAGACCTATGAACAGCTGATGATTTCTGTGGAGGACAGCCAGCTTTCTTTAAGAGTGTGGCTCCTGGCAGGTTAACCAGGCTCCAGCTGATGGCCCCACAGCCAGGACTATATAAGCAGCACAGATTGGACTCAATGGGCTATTAAGAAACAAAGCAAAGAAAGTGACGTTTTTGGGGGTGTAGGGAGATAAGGATGGATGTGGAAGGAGTTAGGGGGAGAAATTCGTGTGTGTGTGTGTGTGTGTGTGTGTGTGTGTGTGTGTGGTGTAAACAGAACCAAAATGCATTGTATGAAATTCTCAAAGAACCAATAAAACTAATTTTTAAAAGTGTCCCCTTATAAAGTTCTCAACTGGCAGAGCTACCCTGGTAAAACTTTGCAGAGTCACTTGTTACTGCCTTAGGGTTCTTATCTAAATAAGGAAGTCGTTAGAGAGGGCGGGACAAAGGGGCAAAGATTAATTCAGCACAAAAAGATTTGCTAAGGAACATGAAATATGTGCTTAAGGTTCTCATTATGTAGCAAGAATTTTTACTTAAACACTTGTTAAAAACTTACCATGGCCAATTAAAAATAATGCAATATATTTTCAAAAACTGGGTTTCTATTTAATTTTTTTCCTCTTACTTTATAGCCCTGGCTCTCCTGGAACTCACTATGTAAACCAGGCTGGCCTTGAACTTACAGAGATTCATTTGCCTCTGCCTCTCAAGTGCTGGGACTAGAGGTGGATGTCACCACGTCCAGCGTGGGTGGTTTCTACTTTTGAAGTACATATTTTACCTTATTTTGACTATGGGAAGACACAGACGGCTTCATACACAGTGTTTCCTCTAATTTCTGTCAGCTAAATTCGACAGTCATTGTTTGTACAGTACTGAACTTTTCCTCAGATAAAAACTAAGATCTGCAAAATGTCTGAGTAGAAAGAACATTCAGCCATAGCTTACTAGAATATTGANCCATGACTTTCAGTAGACAACTATTAACATGTGCCACCATAGATTTAATTTTTATATTTAACTGTGGTAACAATACTTGAAAAAAAATCACAGTCTACAAGAGATCATCCACCCCACTGTGTCAACATGAACTTGTCTATGTTAAAAATGTAAGCTACATAACTATCAAATTATATNAATTCATTTGTAAGACTTTNACAAGGAATCCTATATCTCTAACAACATAAAGTACAGCAGACATCTAGGTGACAGTTGATACCTGAGTACTTCTGACAGAGGGACAGGGAATGGCGTTCCGAGCAGGAAGTAAAATTCCAGGTTCCAGTAAGTGGTGACTTTTTGAGATTGAGAATCAGGGCACAGTGGTAGTGAGACTCTTCATCAAAGAACTAAAAAGAAAATATTAGTACAGTTATGGGACTAATAGTCTGAAGATCCTTGCAAGAAAATTTTGGATCTTAAATTGGTATTTCTTCTTCCCCCTACAAACCAACAAATGAACCAAAGCCAAAACCAAACCAAACCAAAACAACTCTTGAGAGAACTTACCGGGAAACTTCTAAAGAACAAAACAACAGCAACAACAAAAACCTGATGTTGTGGAATATTCCTTTACACTGTGTGAAGATGTGTTACTGTGACTCGTTTAATAAAAAGCTAAACAGCCAATAGCCAGGCAGGATTTTCAGGGCAGAGAGAACATGGGAGGAAGGGCGGAGCTGCCAGGCATCACCGGCCAGATGCAGAACAAGTCAGACACACCAGATGTGATAGAGGTAAAAGCCATGTGTTAGGACGTAGATGAAAAGATATGGGTTAATTTAAATTGTAAGAACTAGTTAGAAACAAGCCTAAGCTATCGACTGAGCATTTATAATTAATAATAGTCTCCATGCCGTGATTTGGGAGCTGACAGGAGGGACAGAAAAAAATCTGCTTACACCATGACAAACATTCAAGGCATAAAAAAGGCAATTATCTTTAGAAATTAAAAAAGTGTTAACATAGATACACATATTTTCAAACAAAGAAAGCCTCTTAGAAATAAGACAAAAATGACTACAGGAATTCTAAACTAACTGGTCAGTCTTGATAATCCAAGTGAGCAAAATCAATTCGTTGATTAAATTTAATAGATGTTGATACTTTTTTAAAACATGTGTACATGTTTGGGTGAGCATGTACACGAACATGTGTGTGGGTGCATGTGCACAAGTNTTTGGGGGTTGGCACCTGGATCCCTCACGGTGGAAGGAGAAAGCCAACTCCCACAAGCTGTCCTCTGATATCTACACATGTGCAATGGCATGAACCCACATATAAACACACAGACATGTGCATACGCAAAATAAATAAACATATGTAAAAAAAACAAAGAAAAACAAGCTTATGCCAGGAGTGACAGATTAAAAAATTGAATTACTAAATAAATATTAAACTAAAATAGAAATAAGGTAATTATAGAAAATGACAGCTAGCCAAAGGGGGATATGATTAAAACTGATATAGAGAAAATACATATTATTAAATGTATTTGAAAAGGGGAAAATAAATGAACAATTCAATGTGAGAGACAAGATAATTACAAGAAAAATAGAATAGAAAAATGTAGAAGTATTATTAATAAATATAAGTGAAGGACTAGAGGTTGGAGATGACAGTGCAAAGGACCAAAGACATGCATCTGATTTTGTTTTGCACAAACTAAGGTATGAGGGTTAAAAGACAAATAAATGGTACACATCTTTATTCTAATACATTTTAGAGTGTTAGTGACACAGACAACTTTCTTTAATCATAAGGAACCATCAAGCCCCTAAATGTGCCAGGAAGTTGGGAGAATATTGGTAATTTACACTGGTGGATATTGAAAAATGCCTATGTGTACTGGACTAAAACTTGAAATATGATTCTCATCCAATCATTAGAGGGTTAACATAGACCCTCTGACAGCATTGGAACTTAGAGTGGGAAGTCGATCTGAGAAAGCTCTAAATAAGCCTCCAAAGGCATCATTCACCCAGGCAGAGGCCTAGAGGCTGGGTCCTCACCTCCTACATCAAGTCCCTTTATCATTAAAGAGGATTCTAGCATGCTGTACATAGTTCCTTAATTAGCACAGGTGGGGTCATAATTCCAGAACACAGACAAGACAGAAAGCTACACGGTTCATTTTGTGATGGGAGCATAATGGTAAGAAAACCTCATAACACAGCTTAAAAAAACAACTGGGTGAATAGAGATGAAAACATTTTCAAACAAACGATAACAAACCCAAGCCTGTACAACAGAAAAAATCAGAATCTACTCAGAACAAGTAGATCTGGTGCCTGAAACACAATCTTTTCATGCAGCTTACCACCTGCTGGTCAGTCTAGTGGGAAAAACTGTGTGATTTTTTGCAGATGACGGAAATGAGGCTTAGAATCTAATGCTTCTTCCTATTAAAAATATGAAATACACCTATAACAGAACTCTACNTCTCACAGTTATCAGAATGTAACCAACAAAAGCTTGTAGAGAGGTCTGCTAACCCCCAGATCAAGTCTAGGGTGGCGGCGACCACTCCCTTTGGGTTCCCTGTTTCTGGAAGTCCTAGCAGGTGTGGTGAAGCCAGAGGTGAGAGGAGTGGCCATAGTGACTATAGGGTCACAGTTTTATGCAGATTATAAATGACCTAATTAGAATCCCCAGAAGACCTACTGACAAAACCTTGNGACGTGGTTAAGAAATTTAGTGAGNTGGCTGCTGTGTGGGCTAATCTTCACTGTGAACGGAATGGATTTAGAATTATCTATATAAAGCTGTTGAGGTGGCCAGGCGGTGGTGGGACATGCCTTTAATCCCAGCAGAGGGAGGCGGGTCACTGAGTTGAAGGCCAACCTGGTCTACAGAGTGAGTTTCAGGACAGCCAGGGCCATACACAGAGAAACCCTGTCTGGAAAACAAAAGNAAACAAAAGCCTGAAGAGGCACTTCCTTGGGAGTGTCTGTGAGGATTGTTTCATGGCCTGAAGGAGAAACACTCCCCCTGAATGTGGGTGATGTCATCTCATGGCTGAGGACCCATACCTTATAAAAGGTGGTGGTGGGGTGTAGGAAAAGTGGAGGGGAGAAAGCCAGAGAGCAGCAGCCCTCCCCGCTCTGCTCCCTGCCCAGTACGATGTGAGTTACTCTGTGGTATGGTGTCCCCCATCACCATGGACAGAAACCTCCTGGAACCACAGTTCACAATAGACCTTCCTCCCTGAAGTGTTCAGGCACTGCAGTTACCTTGACCCAAAAGTAACTGATACAGATGCCTGCGGGGGGGAAAAAAAACCACACAAAAATCCTCAGGCAACAGCTCTCTAAATATCTGTAAGACAATCAAGAGAAAAATGCCATTCTCAATGGTTTAAAAGGAAGCTAGAATTATATAAAGTTTCACAGTGACCTAAAGGAAGATGAGTAAATTATGAGACATTGTATACCACATTTCCAAATCAGGTGACGGACAGGTGTCTTATTTCCCCTAAAATCTATTCAGACCCTCCTCAGGTATTTCACTGTTGTGGCAATCGCAAGGTGTCTGTGTCAATAGGTGCCCTTTTCCCCTCCCTGATTTCCCATTAATGAGAACATCAACCAGGAATTAAATCTATGGCATCCTCACATGAAAGAGAAATGGTCAGCAATCATTGTTTTGTCTTTTCATCTTGAGAGACTGAGGTGGAGCGCTCACATTCCCCACATNTGGTAAAACATTTCTATTGCTTTCTGGATAGTTATAAGGTTGGTAAGTACNTGCTAGGAGTCTGTGCTACTGTGAAAACCAGGCCACCCACCTGAGGGCTGTGGTTCTCACAGCTTTACTGAGTGGCCGGTCACCTGTTTAACATGTGCAGTCAATAGTTTTGAGGGTATGTGCAGAACTGTGCAACCATCACCTCAATTAGTGTTAGATGATTTTTGCTTTTCTGAAAAGGAGCCTCATACCCCACAGCATCATCCTTCCAACCTCCTTGGCCTTTGGAAACCACTCTTTACTCCCTCTTTCTTAACTTGCCTGTTTGGATCACATCATATAAATGGGAACTAAGCAATAGGTTATTCCTTTATTATTATTATTAAAAATGTTTTGGGGGCACTTCCATATATCCCAGACTGGTCTCAAACTTACTATGTAGATGAGGGTAACTGAACTTTGGACTCTCCTGCCTCTATCTGCCAAGTGCTAGGATTACAGGCACATGCCATGCTGGCTGGTTTATGTGGTGCTGGGGATCAAATCCAGGGATTTGTGCATCCTTGGCAAGCACTCTACCAACTGAGTTATATCCGCAGGTCCTGAGCTATTGTTCTTGATTTAGTAATTTATGGGAGACTCAAGTATTTCCCAGCACTAAATAGATGACTGAAATATAACTCACATTTGCTGGTATACTCAGCCTCCGACCAACCAGCAATGGGTGAAAATTGCTGTATGTCAGGTCTCTGCCATCTGTCCATTTGTTTATTCTATCGTAGGCACTCCAGCGCAGACCGATCCACAAACTACTTTCCATTTCCGGAAGCAAGGATATTATAAAATCTGTTCAAAAGAAATTTTTAGAAAAGCAGTTAGGGCCAGAGGGATAGATAGCTCTTATGAACTGAGTTGGATTTTCAGAACTCACATGGTGGGAAGGAGGAACAGGTTCCTTCCTGAATGCTGTTCTCTGATCTTCACATGCGTGTGTGAGAGCACGCGCGCACACACACACACACACACACACACACACACATGCCACATATACACACACACACCACATATATACCACACACACACCAAACACAAACACACCAGACACACACTACACACACACATCAGACACACACACATATCCCCCCCACACATCAGACACACACACAGATCACACACGCACACACATCACATATACATACACACTACATACACACACACACATACCACACACACATATACACACACACACACCACATACACACCACATATACACACACACCCCACATATACACACACACATCATATATACATACACATTCCACATACACATATATACATACATATACCACACACACAAGTGTATATACACACACATACCACATATACATCACATACACACACACAAACACACACCACATATACACTACACACACCATACACCCCCACACACACCCCCACACATACATCAGACACACACACAAATCTCTCTCTCTCACACACACACATAAATAAATAAAATGCAAAAACAGTAGAGAAGCATTTGGATTATCTATCAAGATAGCCTTTTACCTTTTCTATGGAAAAATAATTTAATTATATGATTTTATTTTAATTCCCCACAGCCTCCTAAAACTAACTTGGCTCCCAACCCAGACTAAAACAAGGTTCCCAGCATGCAGCACTTGCTCAGCTGTGCTGGGGCCTTGTGTTTGATCCCCAGCATTCCAAAAAAAACAAACAAAAACTGCTTTCCCAGCAATCCTNGGAAATCCTGGTACCTTGTTCACTCTTGCTCAGCACAGAAGGAAGGGTGCCACCATAGGTCAGACAAGTGCTATTTGCTTGAGAAAATGTAACAGGTTGCTCAGAGTTGACCTTCAAAAAGCACTGTAAACAAGAGACATATAGGAAGCCTCAGCTTCAGACATAAGAAAACCACACAAACAGAAAATGCCTCACCTTTTAGAGCATTGCTATTAGTCTGTGAGATATTGAAATTAACAAAGCACTATCACATGATTTCAAATTTCTACTTTTAATATAAACATGTGATGAACAATCTTCCAGCTATTACATGTATTTTAAAAATGTCTCACTTCTTGTGTGTTTCTTACTTGCTATGCAGTGTTTGTACNCAGTTAACCATCTCATACTCTCATTTAATCCTCAAGACAAATGGGGAAGCTGAGGCACAGCAAAGTGAAGCAACTTGACCCATAAGCAAAATAACTACACAGTGGTAAAATGGGCATACCAATTCTATTCCATCTGACATCAAAACCTCTTGATATTAAACACATCTCTTTTCTTCTGGGTACGACATTTTAATTCAAGCTTATATCACTATGCAAATTAGCATAGTTCCAGCACCTTCGGGGATTTAAAAAGATTATCCTATTTTTTTTCCTTTCAATTTAAAATGTGGCTTGGAGCATAGCTCAGAGAGAGCTACACTGCCGACTGNCCCTCCCCTCAACTAATCCAGAAGTCAAAAAACGGTCCCAGCTTCTCCACAGGTGCCTCCACTGTCAAATACATCTCTTCCTTTCTCTGTGATTGTGAACACTTTAGGGTGGGGTAGCTTGTCTCAAATAGTGTTCCCTGAATCATTCCACAATTTCCTTCAGCCTTCTTCTAGACTGGGTGGTTCAGTGAAGTTGAGCCACAAAGTCACTGGGTGATTTCCAGAAACAGTCCCAGAAGGACCACACTGAACTCCAACAAGAAATCCAGCACTGAAGATGGCAGAGCAGAAACAGGGAACTTGTTGCCACTGATGGCTTTGTGGGGTTTTTACACCAGCCTAGCCTGCACCCCTTTAAACTTCTTTGAAGTGAGAGGAAAAAAATGTGTTAACATTAGGTGACCATTTCTTCCTAGCAACCTGATAATCTTGTAGATAATAAATACAGCAGTGTGGCGCATACATCCCAAAGAGGAAGGCACAGAANTCACCATTCCCCAACCCCATTTCATCATTGAACTCTCATGTGGGCAAAATCAAAGGTAAGGATTTGGTAGCACCTGGGTGATCTCTGACCTAAGCTGATTGACGATGCTACTTGGATTTTCTCCTTTGGGGGAAAAGAAACAGCAGCCTTAAATGGAGTCAGCTTCCTTAGGGAGTGGGATTAGCTGCGACTGGTCAGAGGATTGTGAGCCATTGGCAGTCAACTTCAGCAACGTGGTGTTGGGAACAACAGACTACAAAGACTTGTAGGCATCACTAACTTTAGAGATGAGTTTGGATCTCCTGTGTTTCTGCTGACAGAGGCCCTCTCAGAGAGGTGTCTGATTGGGCTGCCCTTCTACCACAGGCCATCCAAGCATCACGAAAGCAATCACGGTTTACACAGTGCGGCAATTCTCTCTTTACCTTGTTCCGAAAAGGAATCCATTTCCCAGTGCACTGTACTTTAGCTGCAGGATCTGGACTGTATTTCTCTAATGAAGATACATTATATTTTTCACAGACGAACGGCAACTTGTCATTACAGTCTGCTCGTTTACTTAAGTCTGAAAAAGGAGAGCAAGAATTGCGATGATGAGAATTTTTCACTCAGTGTGTTTTAAAAACTACTAATAAACATCGGTCCTTTTTTATAGTACGGTTTTNAGTGCTAGGGATGGTCTGAAGTCTACCCTCAGCCCCAAGAAAGGCTCTTCAGAGCAGTCATTCCTGATAGTGACAATATATTCTTGGCCTTTACTATGCATTTCTGTCTCTACTATATTCATATCAAGAGGTTATAGGACAGTGATATTGCCTGTAAAAATTGCACACTTGGTAAAGCAAACCACACCATCCANAGAATGATGGCACGAAACAGGAAGAGAGCTGGCAGGGAAGTCTACTAAGGCAGCAGAGCCACTGCCTGCTGCTCACCCTTGCAAATCCATCTACCTGCTTACCAGTTCTGAAAGTGCTGAGCTTAGTCTGAAGTAATTGCTTGGGGATAAAAAGAACCGAAAATGCCCACTTTGGGAAGAACTTTTATTTGGAATTTGAGCTACTGTCATCAGTGGTAAATTACAAAGAAACCATCAAACATTCGATCAAAAGGAAAACAGATTAAGGCAGTCACTGAATTTGAAGTTCACATAGTACATGGTCAACACCTGAGCATCAGAACAAACCTTACCAAGAAGCCACATCTTGGGTGACATGTACAAGCATTCATCTCCACGTGGGATGGAAAAACGGTGCCATAAAGGTCGTGATCTGAGAGAAAGTAAGAGATGTGACAACTCCCAATGGAATTACATGTCCTATCCATTTTCTTTACTCCACATTATTTTAATTGNCAGTTTAATGTTAATATTATTTTTATACCGCTTTGTGATNCCAACATGCAAAGGAACTTGGTCTCTCAAATTTATGGATTAATGTTTAAAATTGTTTAGAAGTAGCAATCCACTTGCACAGGGGAGTCAGGACTGCTTCTTTTGTGATACATTGACGGAGTTGGTATCTAAGGTGTTACCTACCTCGGGAAATAATGGTCCATTGGATCCGTGCTGGTTTTCACCCACCACTTCTGTTCTTCACCAGATATCTAAAAATAAACCGCATACCCATCCTGACATGTGCTGGATATTCTAGGAGACTTCTGATTTAAATATTTTGTTTTATTGTAACCACAAATCATGAAACTCTCCATTACTTGATCTCAAAAAATTATGTACACTTTGGGAGCAGGGGCTGTCTTTTACTCTTTTGCCTACTTTTGGGACCCTTTTCCTCCTCCTGGGTTGCCCCATCCAATCTTAATATAAGAGGAAGTGCCTCATCTTATTGCAACTTGAGATGCCATATTTCGTTGATATCCCTGGGAAGCCTGTCCTTTTCTGAAGGCAAAGGGAGGAGGAATGGATCTGGGGAGACCGGAGCTGGGGGGTGCTGGGAGGAGAGCAGGGAGGGGAAACTGTGGTCAGGATGAAATATATGAAAGAATAAAATAAAGAAATAAAAAAGAATAAATATTATTCTTTTTTACATTCTCTATTGATAAGTATCTACCAAGTTGAGAATTATTATCAGTCATGTGTATTTTAATACATTAAGCAATTCTCTTTAGCCTTCCTGGCATGAAACAATGGTTTTTGGATGCTGTGAAGCAAATTGTATTTTGTATGAGCACCCCCTCCATTCTTCCCCCCTCCCTTACCCTCCCTCCCCCAACCCCTTCTCTGTCTGTCTTCCTATATAGTTTAGACTGGTATGGCCTCGAATTCACAATTTTCCTGTCCCAGCCTTCCAAGTGCTGAGATTATAGACATATATTACCATGCATGGCTAAGATTGGGGTTTTATAGATTTCAGAAATATTTTAGTGAAATTAATGTAAAAATAAGAAATGAAAATGCATTTGATGGGCTGGAGTGATGGCTCAGAGGTTATGAGCTCTGGTTGCTCTTCTAAAGGATCCAGGTTCAATTCCCAGCACCCACACTGGAGCTCACCACCAGCTGTGCCTACATTTCTAGGGGATGTCCTCTTCTGGGCACTGCATGAACATGGAACAGACATATTTAGGTAAGCACTCATACATATAAAATAAAAATAAATAAAATATCAAAAACGCATTCATTTCAATTACATTTGCTATTTTGTTTTTGATAGCTTTTAGTTCTGTAAAAGATGTTATCGTGGCAAGAAAGCTGTGATTGCTAGCACAGTACAGGACGGCTTCTTCGTAGTTTAAGTGAGGATCATCAACAAACCAGTATTCACTTCCTCCAATTATAACTGGGGGCCCATGAATTCCAGTGCGCTCTAAAGAAGAAAANAGAGTTACAATTGTGATGATCNAACAATACGGCCAAGCACGGGGTGTTCAAAACTGATCACATGCCCTAACCACTACCATTTAGATAAGTGTCCCTCAAAGGCCTGCTGGTCCCCAGGCCAAGATTCTATTGGCAGGTGGNAGAACATGAGGCAAGGCCTAGAAGTCTGGTTATACTGAAGTGTGTCTTCGAAGGGGGCACTGTGACCCTGGTACCTCCCTTTTCTCTTCCTCTGTCCAGCCACCATAAACAGCTTATTATATCACCTACTCCCTGACACAGTATTGATATCCTGTGTCACAACAGGCCAAAAATGCGGCAGGCTCCTAGCTGAAACTTCAAAGTTGTAAGACAAAAGGAATCTTTTCTTTCTTTCTTTTTTATTTAAGAAAAATNTTTATTCATTTTACGTACCAATCATAGTCTTTTCTTTAAAACTGTCATTATCTTAGTTAATTTAACACTGTAACCCACTAAGNTTCTGGNTGTCTGGCCTGAGGAAGTACTGTCCATAATAAAACAAGGACTTCTGAACCAGTNGCTAGACTTTCCTGTGCTCATAGAGAAGGAAACTCCATCCCGGCTACCTCATCCTGCACCATCCACAATACCTCTGCTGCCTGCAGGCATTTCACTTGAGGATATGAGAAAAAAATAGCAATTAACAACAAACTACATGCATTATCAAAAAGAGATCAAATTAGCTTTGGCTAAATTTTGATGTGCAACTTACCTGGATTGTACCAGTCTGGTATTTGGGGAGTGCTACCTGTATAAGGAAGAGAGCAATGGCTCATGGTTAGTACTGGCTTACAAAGCATGCATCCTGGAAATAGAGCCATGAAGGTGATATGAGGCCTTGTGGGGGCTTGTTCATTTTGGAATGTCAAGTCAGAAATTTCTGAGTGGAATATTTCAGGGTTTATACTAATGCTTGTTTTAGTGCTGATCTTTTGAAAAGGCAGACCTACTAAACATTAATTAAATATTGGTAGTAGTCTAGCAGTGAGTATGTAGTTCAATGGTAAATCACTTGTCTAGNATGTGCAAGGTCATGGGTTCGATCCCAATTGTAAGAACAGGAAGGACTTCCTAGCTGTCTTTTAGGAAGGCTTTTATACCATGGAAGTCACAAAGAACATATGGCCAGCAATTAGAAAGNATAAATTAAAATAGCAAGTGATGATTCTGTAGCTATTACACAACNCACCAAGGGATGTATGGCAAGGATCAGCACTGTTCTAATGGAATCTGAGTATCCAGTCTGTAAGCATGGGGTGGATTTTTACCAGTTCCTAAGATGGTATTGGAAAATATACAGTGGTGTAGTAAGTGACTCTTTTAAGAAGATGACACAAAACTGAGGAAAATAAGAAAGTCACTCAGGATTCNGGAATGGAAACAGGAAATGTGGTATGCTCCATAGAATTCTGGGCTTTGGGACTGGGTGAGCCAGCATCCTGATGNCTGCACACACCTCGCCTTTGCAATGCTCGCTTCCTGTTCCCACTCTGTCAGAGTGTCTCTGCTCACAAAGGCTGGGGAGATCACACCGTTGTGCCTAAGAGGCACCTGGACAGTGGCCCTCACAGGACTCCAGTGGTTTCCCACCTCATTTTCATATCAGCTGCAGCCACACTGATTTCAAATAAATATATAATTTGCTTAACCTTAGAAATTATAGGGTAAAATCNTGGAGCCTCATTTCCTGTGGGCTTGAAACTCATGTAGTCATGAAAATACCAAAGCATCAGTAGCCCCCCTCAGAGACTGCCTACACATGAAGTGTGTTTAGTTTTTCTCTTTGAGACAGCACTCTTGATTTTGGATAATTTTCACCAGTAGTGCTATAAGACAGTTAAAACTGTACATGGCTTCTTGTTTCTAATCTTGTCAAAGACAGGGTGTCATTACGTAGCCCAGGGTGACATCCGAGTCTGGCAATCTTGTCTCAGCCCCTGAGTGCTGGAGTCTACAGGTGTGTACCACTATGCCTTATCTTCCCCCTCCCTCCCTCCCTCCTTCCTTCCCCCCTTTCTCTCTCTCTCTCTCTCTCTTTCTGTCATTGCAGGCTCTACTGTCACTTTAACTGGTTTCTTGAATTTGAATTTACATAAAATATTAGCATCTTGGAGCTCACTGAAAATTGATTCCAAATTTTACAAGAACCTGCCAAATTTCGATTTCCTCATTATTGCTTCATTCTTTCCAGATTACCTTCTAGCCCAGCATTTGCAGTGTTGAAGGCTGAAAAAAAGCAGTAACTACCTTTTGGAATCTGGCACACCCAGTCAAGCTTTGCATCACAAGCAAAAGGCTTCAAATAAACAAATTCTCTCTCATCGTGGAAATACCAGCTTCTTCGCCAAGGATGGTCAAATACCTAAAGGAGGAAGAGGATGGCAGACTATTCTGAAACTGTTGCAGCTCTTTGCAAACACTAAGCTATGGTCTCCATCTCGACTTTAGTTCCAGCACCTACCATACTTGCAAAATGAACAGATGAAGGGATGGAATGTTTACACAGTANCAGCTTGGGTGAGAGTTTTCCAAGTGACAAAGGAAACATGAAGTTGTGTTTATGTTCAAAATGCTAATTGTTGTCTTTTTTTGTTGTTGTCAACATGAAACTTTAGNCGGTATACTTTTTTTGATTTCTTTTTAAAATCACAATAAAATTTTTCCATGTATTCATTGTACTGTGTTGCAGAGGCTTTTTTTTTATGTTAGTATATATTATATGCTGAGCATCTTGCACTTTTCAAGTTTGGGAAAGACTAAATAGAAACAGGTATTTATTTTGATGGTATTCAAGCCAGATTATAAGAGCATAGGTCAGAAAATGACAGAGACTCCTGGGCCCAGCAGCCCAGGCTCTGACTTTGCTCTTGCTGTGTCACTTCTAGGACGTGTGACCCATTATGCACATGGCTCAGGATTGGAAGGGAATGTTGAAGGCACGAGCTGGGAGGGACCTCCATCACTTTTATGATTCTTTTTCTCTTAATGCCAAATTTATGGGTATTGCAGTGGGAGAGGCATGCGTCTCTAGATAGGAGAACATGGCCCTGGCTGGGTTTCTCCCTGATGCTGGCTGTATTGGCATCCCTTCTGTTCATTTATTTTGTTTTTGGTAGGTTTAAAATCTCTTCCTCTGTGGAGGTCTATGTACCTTTCAAATACAGTTCATTGCATCAGTTTTCTGGACAATTCTGAAAACTACATCAGCTTCTCTGAGGTGTTTACCTGCTCTGAGTTGTAAGTCCTATAAGATGAACCAATGCTGTAACGCTGACCATGAGAAGAGTTACTTCGAAGGCAGTGACTTTCCATTTTTATTTGCATCCACCTTACATTTCTGACCCTTCTTGGGTTATGGAGTGAAGGTGCTACACACAGTCTCCTCATCCCTTGCTTTCTTTTACTTTCTGTGGTTTCCTCAAAACTACTTCTGAGCCTTTTGCTTTTGTAANCATTCGATTCCCCCCTTTTGCTTCTGTTTCCTAGATTTCAACTTACTGTAGAGTATGTCTTATACCGATATTATATCTAACCACGTTATCACATCCTGAGAAAGACATTGCTTCTTCTGCCTATTTCTAGGAAAGGCTTGTCACNTAGTGCAGGGAACAGAGAAAGTCATGAGTGAGGGAAGTCCAGAGGGAGGGCGTGCTGTTGACATGGGCACAGTCATGTCAAGGACCCCAAAGCCTTCCCTAGGGGATATGANTGGAGATGCAGATAGTGCAGGAAATGTCCACTGTAGCCTTCTCCCCTGGAAATTTACAGCCTGAGGAGGACTACTGGCCTACAGAGACTGCTCCTACTGAGATTAGCTGAGCCTGTCTCTTTGATCAGCTGTGTGCAATAATGCCACCTCTCAGATGAACTCGGTATAATAAACATGGTGAACTCCTGGGGTGCTGTGCTGTCTCCAGCAGAGACCCCAGTCCTCCTAATGCTGCCTTTTCTGTCTGTATGTCTGTCTTTTCTTCATTCCTTCATCACCCTGGTCAGGTCCAGCCCTGGAGATGTGCTAGGACNTGGCAAAATAGTACATGGCAAAATAGTACAGTGGGGAAATATCCTGGAACCAGACATGTGTGGGTTAAAATGTTACTTCTGACACATCTAAGTTGAAATTTCTTTCTCAACTTGATGATTATGCTAACAGCACCTACATCACAGACCGTGTATATATTAAGTGAAATAATGTNTGCANCATGCCTACCACAGTGCCTGGCTCATTAAGAATCTATAACTATTCAATACCACCATCATGACACCGCTATCATTTTCATTCTCATAATAACCACCTCATTGCATATACCTTCTCTTTTGCCTATTAGAGCCCTTACCCAATAGTACCATGGCTTATTTAATAGTCTATTGCTATGCTCTTGTGAAGAGCCCTGTCATTGATATCTTTTAGTGCCTTTATGTACCTCCCAGATACATCACTTATTAAATGGATGAAGAAATGGATTCTGTACAAGATTCTGATTGTGTCTATGGTATTTTCTAATCCTAACTGCTGTATCTTGAAATATATCTCAAGATAAATTTTCCTCACATTCTTGGCTTCCTGGTCACATTCACAATCTTGGTTCANGTTGCCCTTTCTNTGTTTTAAAAAACATCCTGTTGCCTATCAAAAACAAAACAAACAAACAAAAACACCAAGAGTACAAGCACCTGAACTTGATAGCAACCTAATTTCCCAACATTGTTTTGTTTTTTAAAATTAAAAAAGTTAATTATATGCATATGAGTGTTCTGCCTGCATATGTTTGTACACCACCTGAGTGCTTGGTGCCTATAGATGTCAGAAGAGGGCAGAGGATGCCCTGGAACTGGAGTTAGGGTGGTTGTGAGCCATCACNTGGAAACCCAGATTCCCTGGAAGAGCAGCCAGTACTCTAAACTACNGAGCCATCTCCCCATTCCCCAAGTATTGTTTTTAATGTAGAACCAAATAAAACTTCTGGATACATCCTGTTCTCCTCACTGCTGGTCATCATACTTCCACTTGTACTTCCTGCACTATTGCCCATTAGAAATCCTGGTCCTACTGCACCTGTACAAACTCTATCCATCCTTAGAGACCAAGGTCAAGTTCCAACTCTTTCTGGATGGGTCTTAAGAGATCACTTCCTCTTTTCCTCGGCTACCTTCAGCCTCCTCTTTTGAAGCATCGTAAATTATTAATGATGCTACAGCTGTGTTTCTTGAACATGAATTTTATTTTCTTAAATTAAGTGTAAGTTAGATTGTTTGGGCATGTTTCTCACTGCACCGGCATCACACTCCATGAACAAAAGGATGTTTTGCCTGACTATACGTGACGTCAGATTTGTGTGTGGTGTTGGGGGTTGAGCCCAGGGCCTCACATAGGTTAGCAGGAACTCAGCCATTGAGCTCCAACCTCATTTTTAATATTTTTAATATTTTTAATGCTGATTTTCCAGGATGGTACTGACCTTGATAGCAGCACAGTCTCTGATGTCATAATCCTGTTGAAAGTCCTGCTCCATGATAACNGTAGACACCTGGAAAGACAAACGTGCCTTGAGAACTGAAGGCTGGTATGAGATTTGCTACTTACATATCATTTAGGCAGCTTTAATAATTCAAACATGCTCATTTGCCACTGAAAGAAAACAGTTTTATACGCCACTTTGTGAAAGATCTGGATGCCAAATCATGAGAGGACTTAGGAACTGCCAGAATGTCTTAAGTTTCCCAGCAACTCACAGTCTGAGAAGTGTGGTCAGCAGGGTGCTAAGTTCACCTCCGAGGCAGAGCAGCTGAAAAGGACTTTTTACTTTTTGTTTGTTTGTTTGTTTGTTTTTGTTTTGAGACAGCATTTCTCTGTATATCCTTGGCTGTCCTGGAACTCCCTCTGAAGACCAGGCTGNCCTTGAACTCACAAAGATCCACCTGCCTCTGCCTCTCAAGTGCTGGGGTTAAAGGAATGAGCCACCACACTCAGTGACTTTTTAGTAATTTGGTCAATTATATTCAATATTTGTGTATTTCATCAGCTGTGTACTTGATCGATTGATTTCAGATATCCCCCAATTTGAAAACAGAAGCCTGGACTCTTACATTTAGCAAGAACACAGAATGAACTGATACAAGTAACACCCTGGAAATGATGACTGTCTGGGAAATGGACACTTAGAAGTGTCATGTACCTCTCTTTAGATAAGGTAAACACTGAAAGTATTATTTAAGGACCTTTTGAGGTTCACCAATTTTGCTTAATACAGATACTTTCTTCCTTATATAACTAATGTTTTTAGATGATAAAAATAAATATTTTTCCATTATTAATAAATAATAGAAATAAACATAAAGTAAGCACAAACGAAAGCTTTAGAAAGATGATTTGTATTCTCCAAAGATGACTGTGATGTCTGTACAGCTCCAATGTTTTTGGACTCTATGCAGAGAAACGAAACATATTTACTTTTAAAAAGTAAAAATAAGGGGGGGAGCTGGTGGGGAGGGAGGAGGGAGGAGAGGGGGATCTGAGGTTGGTATGTAAAAGGAGTGGAAGATCTTTTTAATAAAAAAAAAAATCTGGAAAAAAAAAGTAAAAATAAATGGAGCCAGGGGGAAGACTCAGNGGGTGAAGGTGNTTGCTGTCAAGGCTGATGGCCTGAGTCAATTCCCAGAATCCCCATGGTGGAAGGAAAGAACTGACTCCTGAACATTGTCCACTGGCCTCCACTGCCCCACCCCCAAGCACACAGGCAAAATAAGGAAAAATCAATCAATAAAAGTAAGATAGATACTTTGTTTTTTCCTTCCCAAACCATACAANTAAATCAGTTTCTATTTCAAAACACGTGTGTGTAGATAATTCTAATGATGTAGATGTATTTTTTTCCGTCTTTTTAATGGAGGTAAAAGTGCTTATGTCTTTATGNTGTTTTAAAGTGTACACACCGAGAACAACTGAATCTAGTTAGTTAGCATTTGCATGTCCTTTCANGGTTACCATAGATGCAGTGAGAACAATGTGTTGTTAACTATGGTCCNGTATTGCACAATAGATCTCTTGAACTTAATTGCTTATCTACCTAAAATTTTGTATCCTTTGACAAACATCTTCCCTACTTCAATCTGCCCCAGTTCCTGGTAACCACCATTCTATTTTCCCCCTTCTCTCCATTTAACTCATCGCGTGTATTCATTGTATGTGACACCATGTTACAGAAGGACATTTTCACACAGTATATAATGTCTATCGGGCATATTCCACCCCACAGTCCCTACCCTGCCCTCTCTCCTCCTTTGTTTTTCCAGAAAGCTGCACTTCTATTTTCATGCCATATCACGTGCCTTTATGTATCTAAATAAACACATGATTTTATGTACTTATATAAACATCCAAGAACCATGAAATCAAAGATTTTATTTCTCTTTTTGAGACAGGGTCTCAGGTCCCCTGGACTGTGCAGTAACTTTTAGCTGTAATCCCATCTGTCCATTTTTGCTCTTGTTATCTGTACTTTTGAGTTCATATTCAAGGAATCGTTATCCAAACCATGTCATGGAGATTTCCTGCTACCTTTTCCCTAACAGCTACATAGTTTTGGGTTCTGACATTTAAGTCTTCAATGTGTTTTGAGTTCATTTTTATATATGATGTGTGTATGGGTATGTGTGTGGGTAGACAGTCTTCTTGGCACCACTCACCAAGGGGACTGTCCTTCCCTTCTTGTGTCCTGGCACTTTTGTCAATAATCAGGTGGCCATCAACCCATGAATTTATTTCTGTGTTTTCTCTTCTTTTCTATTGATACTAGAATGATATTTTGGTCACTGTAGCCTCCTCAGATTGAATGATAGAGTTTGGTAGAATTATATCTCCAGGGTTGTCCTTCCCCTGCAGACTGCTTTGGCTAGTCATGCTCTTCTGCAGTTCCATACAAGTTTTAGATGTGGATGTTTCAAACAACCGACTTACTTGCTTTTGAAGCAAACATTCCTTCCATGTTTTTCCCAACATGAAAGTTTGAACTTACTGGTGTACGATCGCTCCACTGCCAGGACCCTTGTAAATCGGGGCTTCTTTTATTGAGACCTATCCACAACCAACGCCGCCCACTATGTTAAAAAAAGAAAAAGAGGCAGTATTAGAAGTATAGACAATACTTGCTAAAAATATTTAGCATTCACATTTTTAAGGTGACTGAGAGATGTGTGTGTATTCAGGAGATTTGGCACCAACAGAGAAGACAACCTCAAGTGATACAAAGAAAGAAATGAAATCAAGCCTTTAGCCCACAGCAACCGTAGAAANGGCACCACATGTTTAAAACTAAATTTTAATTATTTTCTGTGTATGAAAGGCAAAAATCTACCCTGCTTTGGACTTTTAAACAGAAAATGTGATTATTATAAGTTTTTACTGCAATGGTTCATAGCAGGCAATATTTTCAGATAGAGTCATTGACAATAATGGCAGTTTGCCTTTGTCTCCTTTTTCTAGACTTATTTATGTCCATGAATGCTTTGCTTGCATGTATGTATGTGCACCACATGTGTACCTGGTCGGGAGAGAGCATTGGTGCCCCTGGAGCTAGAATTATGAATGTTGTGAGCCATGATGTGGGTGCTGGAAACCAAAGTCAGGTCCTCTTGTAAGAATGAGTGCTCTAAACCATGGGCCACCTCTCCAGCTACTTGTCTTCTTTTGAGATGGGGGAGGGAGTGTCATGTGGCCCAGGATGGCCTTGAACTCCTTATATGCAATCAAGAGTGACCTTGAATTTCTCATCCTCTGTCTCTACCTCCTAAATGCTGGGATTACAGGCATTAAACACCTTGTTTCCTAAGGTGCTGGCACTTGAACTCAGGACTTTGTGCAGGTACTTTACAAAGTGACCTACATTCCCAGCCCCAACAGTTGCATTTTAAAAACAGTGCTTGTCTAGGGGTTAAGGATGTAGCTCAAAGGTAGATCACTTGCCTAGCAAGCACAAGGCCCTAGTTTCCAACACACACACACACACACACACACACACACACACACACACACACCTTTATAGATTATCAAATTTCTTTTCTTTATAACGCAAAATAAGCTATTTGGCTAAATTTTATTAAAGAAAAACTTACAATATTTTAATTCCTACCATCCATTAATTTTAAAGTGAGCAATTAGTCAAGGTTTTGTTTTTGTTTTTGTTTTAATCTAGGTTTATTTAGATAGCAAAGAAAATGCCAGGACAACTTAATGAAATAATCACTTCAGTGATCATATCTAACACTATCACTTTTATATTTCTATGTAAAAGCACTGAGCTGGGTATAATGACGTCACAGAGAAGCGTGAGACCTAATGCCTCCTGTCAAACAGAATATAACACAGCCAAGGAAATATGATACATGTGAACCCATGGGAACCACCAAATGAGGTATATAACATTTACACATTATAAAACTCCAGCACACGGAGAGGTCACAGTGGACTGCAGTGTGCAAACACTTTCTGAGGTTGGAGGAAAAAGACAGTCTTCAAAAGATGGATAATATTTCTCTGGAGCCCAAAATCCAAGCACTTACCATGTTGCAGTGGAATGCAGCTAGGTGCCTCATGGATGAATATATACAAATGGGAAGGCAGGAACACACATGTAAATGATATCCCTCCCTCAAACAAACTTCCACACTAGCAGGGCTACATACATGACAAGTGATCCAATTGCAAACCTCCCTCTGACTCCAGTTTCAACTGAAAACATTCCTTAAAATATACTAGAGTTTTCAGGCTCTAATAAGTAGCCAAATTATATTCCTTTAATTTAGCTTCGTGTTGGAACATGGTGTCAGTGGTATAAGCACAGTGTACATGTGCATGCATAGACTGTATTCAGAAGAGGTACAAATATAATCTGTACTGTTTAGTTTTGTAGAAAATACAGAATATATAGTATGTACAGCTATAAAGTTATTGAGAAATATAAGCCTGTATATCTTTTTGTCTGTTTGTTTGTTTTTCAAGACAGGGTTTCTCTATGTAACAGCTCTGGCTGCCCTGGAACTCACTTAGACCAGGCTGGCCTCGAACTCACAGAGATCNACCTGCTTCTGACTCCCAAGTGCCAGGATTAAAGGCATGTGCCACCACCACCTGGCAAGGCTGGATATCTTTATACAGTGTTTTAGTGGCCTAAAGCACAAACCTAACTTTATACCACACTCTTACTTTTTAATAAAATAACTGGATCTGGCCGTGTTAACACACATCTGTAACCCTAGCACTTAGATACAGAAGCAGAAGGATGGCTGGTGTGAAGCCAGCATGGGTTATTTAGTTTGTTCCAGTTCAGCCTGAGCTACACAGCAAGACCCTGTCACAAAACAAAACAAAACAGCAAAAATAAGCACACACTTTCCTTGTCTTCAACATTGTCCAATAGTTTAATATCAGTCGGTATTTTCTTTTTTTTTTTTTAAAGATTTATTTATTATGTTTGCAAAAGAGGGCGCCAGATCTCATTACAGATGGTTGNGAGCCACCATGTGGTTGCTGGGAATTGAACTCAGGACCTCTGGAAGAGCAGTCAGTGCTCTTAACCTCTGAGCCACCTCTCCAGCCCCAGTCAGTATTTTCTTACCTGTTCAACTTCAACTTGTTTAACCTGGAGAATATGAAAATTCTCCCTCTTATATTTTCATTGTTATGTTGTTATATTTGGAGAGAATAGTTACCAATTTGTAGACCGGATAAACCCAGTAGAGATGATTAATTCCAGTTAAAATTGAGCAGCTATAAAAANTTTGCAATTTTCAGCTATCTATTGAGCTGACAGAGCTTTCTCACAGGCTTCCCACTGTATCACACTTCTCTAAACCACGAGGTCTAGACAGTTTCTATACACAGGTCANCCTTAAGCCAGGTTGCTAAAACAAGGTGGGTTAAGTCTCCTTCCTCAAACTCATAAGATGATATAACTATTTGTTCCAAGTCTTTGCTTCTTACATACTTGGATATGGGAAATTCCCTATATAAGCTTTAGAATATTTATCTTATTTAGTAACAGTTTGTTATTCATTTGGGAAGAAAGAAGATCACCTATTGCCTAGACTCAAGCAGCTACCCAATAACCCCAGCCTTTGCAGAGCTCTGCCCCATCCTTCCTAGGCTCCCGGGGGCTCTCACCAGTGCCCTCTTAGCCAGCGGCTCCCTGTCCTCCTACTGACAAACTTCTCTAAGTCCGTTCCTGAGTCCTATGCTGAAGCTCGGAGGGTGGTTTCTTATAGAAAGGTTTGCTCAGATATCCGAAATATCTCTAATCGTCACTCCATTCAGAAAATGAACTCAATTTCAACCCTGAATTTAGTTTCAGTATCATTTCAAGGGATTCCCTAGAGTGTCATAACTGCAGAGAAGAGTAGGTACTCATGGGGTGTTTTTTTGAGGGGGGGAGGTTAGAGGAGAAAATAATTTCTGAATTACAACTTGTTTTGAATTTGACCTTCCTTAGCTGCTGACAGATAAAGGAAGGAATAAGCCTGAAAGCACATCATTCACTGCACACCTCTAGTGCAGAATTCAAGAAAAAAATTGCTCCTGATCATAACTGGGGAGTCAGATCAAAACAAAACCTTCCCATTTCCTTTTTAAACTGCTTCTGCTCCACCCACTAAGCATTTGGTTTTAAGGCTATTAGGAGACATTGCACAAAAGGTTAGAGAGTGGAAGTGTGTTAAAATTCTGATTTTAAGCCCAATTTCCTGCTGTACTCGGTTTCTAAGGAAAACAGTATCTCAGCCACAAGCCCAAATAAATACTATTGAATGAGGGCTCTTAGTTTGCAAAGCCTAGATTTATATCACAACCCATTCATTCCTCTTCACAGGAGGGAGTGTACAGGGCAGCAACGGCTGCAAGCGCGGCTTTCTTCTCTAATCCAAGGACTGTTTTTGCTCCACAATGGTTTCCCATTGGGATGCCATTAAGAGTTGCAATGATCTAAGAGCCTTAATGAGTCNGTGTATCATGAATCCTTTTTTACTGAAATACAAGCAGAGATATAGAAGCTAGACTGTGAGAAACAGAGCAGTCACCAGTCTTAACCCCATGGCATGTGATACAGACTTGCGGTGGACAGTAGGCTTCTTGCTGAGAAGTAATAAAAGNGACACATTTAGGGGTGAACTTAATAATCATTTTCTAGTACAAGTGACTCTGCTTCCTCCTTTCTGTTAAACTATTGTGGCAATCTTGGTTTTAAAGTCTGCTCTTTTTCTAAGCACAGCCCAAGCAAACAATTGCTTTATAATGGAGCGTCTATTAATCAGATAGAACAGTCTGCGTATATGGCCTTTTGCTGGCTTGCTGGCATTCATGTACAAATAAAACCCAGTTCCCATGGGTGAAGGTATTATGGAGGTGTTTTTCTACATCTTTTCCAACTTCAATATGTATTACTTTTGTAGACAGAAAAAATTTTTAAATAGTATTTTCTTCAGACAGTTTTATGAAAATGTGCATAGGAATGGNAGAAAATGGAAAATATTTCCACAAAATGTTGCCTATAAGTGATATTTGAAACCGTTTTCATTTTTTTCTTTACTTTTTTATAGACTTTGCAAGTTTTACATATGAGCTCATATCAGTTTTTAAGGAGGGTGTTCAATAGTGCTAAAAAGGAAACAAATCAATAAAAGTAGCCACCTTTCACACAGCTTTGTCTTCTCCTGTAATCCACTCTGCCCACCGATGTTCTTAATGGTTATTTCTACCATATAGGACTATGACATTTTTCGGTTAATTGGTCCCCTCAAATATCTGCAGATATATTGCTCAGCACTTATCCATGGCTTCCTATTCCAACTGGAGATAGTAACGCCTTGCTTAGAGTTGTGAGTTTGTTCTGTAAATATTTTCTGAGAATGTTTCACCTTGATAGTGTGATTGTGTGTGTGTGTGTGTGTGTGTGTGTGTGGGCGTGCACCCATGTGTTTGAAACTCATGATCTTATTAGGTTGCCTTGTTAAAAATCCAAACTTCAGCTATGATTGGCAGTGTATTTCAAGGGCCATGTCCCAGAGGCAGCTACCACAAAGACCTCTTTGATCCTATGGTATACCAAAGGCNNTGGTCTTTGCTCAATGTCTTAAACAGGTTTATCAACAAAATTTAGAAGTTTGTTAATCAGCATATCTCAGAAATGGCTTTTGTTGGTGAGACAAATTATTCAAGATATAAGGACTGGGTAAGATACTCAGGAATCTTACCTTTCGTTAAAAGATATTTTCCAGTAACCTGCATTTTTAGAAATGGCACCTACGGTCCCTACATGGCCCCAGGGCCAGGTGCTAGGTCAGGTGATTATGACAGCCTGATAGAAACCATCATGGGAACAAAATTCTGTCCTTGTTACATCTGCCTCCAGTGAGCCTGCAACACAGCTCAAAATACTCAAAGACAAACTGCTGGGACAAAGATTTCAAGCTTTTGAAGTAGATTGTGTGGAATGTGCTGTGTCTGCTTCAACATATGTCTATGTAACAAATGACTGCAAGCATAGAAAGATTTGATCTGAATTTTGTAATCACTATAATCTACTCTCAAGCCTATAAGGAAACAGCCAAGACTTCCTTCAAAAAGAATCTAAGAATAAGTATATCCAAATTGGCTTAGGCCTAATATAAGATGATGAAGTCTAGAACACCTGAAATNCTNCACTAGATGCCCAACACANAGATAATTATAAAACAAAGGTATTGTATTNTATATCAATATTCAAGTACAGTTTTAGTATTGTTTTAGACAATCAATGTGTCCAGCTTGGGCTACATGAGACTCTTTTCTCAAAAGAAAAATGAGGAGGGCTGGGGCATAGCTCAACAGCAGAATGCTTGCCTAGCATTCATGAGAATTAGGGTTCAGTCCTCAAACTCCCTATGTAGCCAAGGATGATCTTGAACTCCTGATCCTCTTGCCTCTACATCCCTAGGCTAGGATTGACTGCAGGAGTNTGCCACCATGCCTACCTCAATAAGAAAATATAGTGTTTATGATTCACTATGATAAAGCAAACCTGTAAAATATGGTAAAAATTTTTCTAACAGAGTACTTTTNAAAAAATCACTCAAAAATCTTGCTTTCTAGATGTAATACCCATTGATCATCTCTACGTATTTTGAAGTCTAGTTTTCAATGTGAGTAGCNTATCTTTAAATTTTTATAATCTTCCTTTTTCTCNACTTCAGACAATATGTTTACATGTAACATTTTCTATCTTAATATATANTAAATTACAAAATAGCTCAACAACAATGATAGTAATAGACATCCTTACCTGTTTCTTTTATGAGAACGAGTTTTAAAATGCTCCCTCATTAATTATGACAGATATTGACTTGAGCATTATATTTCCAATGTAATAAGCATTTATATGTCAATTAAACACATCAAATATATGATATATTTATATGTGAAGACAGAAATGAATGAGGNTTTTTCTAGATGCAGTTTCAGTCCCTATTATAATCTGATCACACAATCTCTAGCTTGTCGTCGTTAATTCTTTTGCTATTTGAGTTAACATGGGACAACCACATAGATAGCACAGGCAAGCAAAAAAGGACCAAAACATAATAAGCCAAGGACATGGCAAACCGAGTGACGCCTGTGTCGGTGAGCCACTATTCAGTACTTGGTACACAACATGTCACCACTTCTCTTAACTTTTAAAGAGAAGGACTATGACTGAAGNGCACCATTTCAGAGCATTGTGTTTCCTCCCACCCAGAGCAGAAACACCANAGTCTCGAGGCTGGACAAGCACTAATGCCAGATTTGTCTCATGTATTTTTTAGCAAAACAGAATCGGATTTCATTATCGAATAAATTTGTAGACTTGGACTTAATCAAAATTGATAATGTACAAATTGGGCCGTTGCCAACTTATTTTATGCTAGATTAATCTTTTGTTATTTCATTTCTTTATAATTCTCTACATGGACAGGGCACAGCTTCCTTCCCCTTCTACATCTGATTTATGGACACATACTTTAAAACTCTACTGAATGTTAAACTTTTAATATTTATAAGATGTTTCTAAAATATTGATTCCAGATAAAATAATTTATTATGTCTTTATATTTTTCACAACTATTTTATGTTTCTTTATTCCAGTTTTTATCCAGAAAGTGTTTAAAGCCTGATATTTATTAAAGTATTCTTT
>LZPO01107988.1:200439-211794 GCA_001675575.1 Neotoma lepida | reverse complement strand
CACTCCATATTCTGGACTAGGTGGCCCGTTTCTGGTTTCCCAGCCATTTCTGGTTTCCACCTCTCCTCTCACCACAGGAGAGCTGTGATGTGTGCCACATCTGGCTTTTTAAGTGGCTTCCAGGCTGGAACTCAAATCATCAGGCATGAGTGGCATGTGCTTTCACCTCCTGAGCCATCTCCACAGCCTCTAAAAATCTGCCACTAGGATGTTTTTCTCTTTTAAGAGTTAGGATAGTTTTGTTCTGTTCTTGTAATGACATACATTAACTATCAAGACTTGAGGTCATACTGTATCCTTTAATAAGAAACTGNTTATTCTATGTGTTCTTGATTTTTTTAAATTCACATCTGAGCTAGGGTATGTTTGGGAGGTGTTTTTTCAAAGGATGCAATATACATTGTTCAGATCAATCTTTTCAAAAATGAAGTTAACTGGGAGCTAAACAGATTGCCAGCATCTCCTACCTTAATATGCTTTAGATGCCAGTTTCCACATATCTTTTATATTTAATGATGCTCAGAAGAACAAGGTTAGTTAGATTGTCCTCATTTGTCTAGTAAACTTTTATTTTGAGGAAAGGGCTTTTGTTGGATTCAGAATCATAGAGAAAATATTCACTAGGATNTATTTATGTGTTTTTTTAAAAGTCATTTATCCTAATACACCTTGATTAAANAAACACCTTGAAGTCTTCAGAAAAGTGAGGAAAAAGTAATTTTGTGGCGTCAAAGCCCCTAATTCCTACGATTGTACCGAAAGCTTCAGCTGATCTCCATTTTCCTATATTGTCTGAAGGACATCAAGGATATCAGAAGAGCCTTCCACNCTAACATTACAACCACGACTGNAGCCTCTTTGATAACTTCTCATTTCTTTCTTACTGTTTTTACTCCATGCGGCTTTCCGCAGGGGCAGTTGTAACAGCTTTCTAACTGGTTTTCTGAGAGCACCTACAGACCTGATCCTCAATTCTTACTATCTTTGCATTCTTAGAGATAGAACTTAGGGTCTCACAGATGCTAGGTGAGCATGCCACCACTGATTCATGCCCTAGCCTTGTCTGTGNGATTGTACACATGTGTGTTTACAGGAACATAAGTGATTTATAACAATTAGCCTCTTCACAACTGAGATTATTTGGAGATTAACTTTGTTTGTTTTTTTCCTTAAGATCAAACTTCTTCCCTCATTAGCAAGGCTATTCCACTTTCACACAACCCCACTTTCTGTTTTGTGGCTCTTTGCTCCTCAGCTGTCCACTCTGTTCTCATATCTTTGTTTATATTTTGTGTTCTCTGGCTTCTATTCCTATCTTACTGTTCAAAACACTGCCTGCCTTCTAAATCAGCCTCCTTCATAACATTTGCTCTGATTGCACCAGGAACACTCCCTTCCCCTCTGGCTCCTTCTCAAGGCTCTCCTTATCTTTGCCCTATATTTTTGCCACACTTTTCTTAACCTGGCTGTTGATATGTGCTACACAAAGGGTGGAGACTCTGCCTTGGTCAGCTNTGAGGGGACTCTGCCTTGGTCAGCTCTGAATCTCTCACGGTATTTTGCAATAAGGGTGCTTGATGCTGCTTGAGTGTGAAGCATGGCTGGCTTTTCAGATGCTAAATCACAACAACATAAATACCTAGAAGACATCAGGCTTAGGTCAGAAACACTCGTTCTAGAAATATTACCTGAACAGGTCCGTTAACAAACGAACAAAGTCCTTTATTTCATCCATATGGCTGAAGCTGGGTAGGTGTGCTCCAAGCGCTTGGCAGAATCTTTCAGCTTCTTCCCAATTCCTCTTTCTTATGGTTCTTTCTATATGGAACACCTTAACGAAAATAGAATATTGTTCTTCTGGAATAATCATAAAACATTCATAGTTTTTTTAATCAACTACAGTCAAAGGTGTGGGTCCCCGACACGAATTCTTTCAGGTGTAATGGGAGCATAACTAGATGTATATACAACAAACAAGCAAGTCCTGCCCAGAGTGAACTAAGGGCCCACACAGTGATGGCCACTGTCACCAGTTGAGTGGCCTTCCCCAGCCAGGCTAGAGAACTGCTCCAACAAGTCCATTCCTAGGACCTTGAAGAAAAAGTGNCCCAAGGGTTGAGGCTGGACAGGATACATAGGAACACTCCGGAAGTAGCCTTCTGCTAAGAAATGTGCCNCCAGTGTAATTCTGAGCATCAAACATGGAAGCCTGCGGAAGAACAGGGTTCTTTTTCTGATCAAGAACAATCAAAGAACTATCTGTATGAGTGTGTGAACATCGACAGACCATGCCAAATCAAAACCTGGCACTTTTGACTGTTTCTTTGATTTGTGGTGATGAACTCTATGCCAAAAGAACCCTACTTATTTCAAAGAAGAGAAAGAAGCAGGGGAGCAGGCAGAGAGGATGAAACCACAGTTGTCTGATTGCTGGCCCTNTAACAATCACTCTAGCCATGACTCTAGGTGGAAGGAACCTGCTTCTCTCCACCTTTACAGGGGACTTGGCCATGTAATGTGCTGAGGGTAGTGGCCCTGAAGTAACAGAGGTCTGAAATGCACCAACTTGGTTGGCCTTGCTTTCTTGGGCTCCAGTAATTGACTATGAGAAAAACAACCTGATAACTGCCACCCCTTAGCCTAAGCCCCAGATTGAAGGGTAACAGACACNAGGTCACAGCCTACAGCCCAGCACAGCCGACTAACAGCTGGCAGAACTCACAGCCAAGCAGTTAAACCTTAACTGAACCAGACATCTATGAGTATGAAACTAAATGTAATCACCATGGAGTTTAGGAAGGATATTGAATGGTTTGTTTATGGAACTAGGTGAATGTTACAGACTGGTAGTTTGAAAGTAATTGGCTGGGCTGGAGAGATGGCTCACTGGCTGCTCTTCTAGAAGTTCTGAGTTCAATTCCCAGCAACCACATGGTGGCTCACAACCATCTGCAATGAAATCTGATGCCCTCTTCTGGTGTGTAGGCATATATGCAGGCAGAACACTGTATACATAATAAACAAACAAACAAACAAACAAACAAATAAATAAATAAATAAATAAATCTTAAAAAAAAGAAAGTAATTGGCCCCCATAATCTCATAGGGAGTGATACTATTAGGAGGCTTTGTTGGAGTGGGTATGGTCTTGTTGGAGGAAGTGTGCCTCTGTGGGGGTGGGCTTTGAGGATTCCGATGCTCAGAATACCATCCAGTATCTCAGTACATTTCCTGTTGCCTGCAAGATGTAGGACTCTCAGCCACCTCTCCAGTACCATGTCTGCCTGCACATTGCCATGCTCCCTACTGTAATGCTATGGACTGAACCTCTGAAACTGTAAGCCAGCCACCCCAATTTAAATGTTTTCTTTATAAGGGTTGCCATGGTCTTGGTGTCTCTTCACAGCAATGAAAACCCTAACTAAGACACAGATCTCAAATTACTATTTTTTAACACAATAGGGACTGGCTCTCATTATACAAGAAGGAATTTTGATCCAATAAGAAGAATTAGGGGCCCATGAGAATTCTACACATGATGTCAGCATGCTGNAGGTCACCCAGCTTCTCGGAAGGAAAGAACCTTGGGGGAAAGGTCACTCCGGCTTTGGTCTTACTTTTGAGGGCAGGACATGGGTAGGGTATGGGTTGAACTGTCTGATACCAGAGTCCCGTGATGCTTTTGTAAGGACCCCATACTCCCAAACACTTGTGTTAGGCTCTTTGTGCTCAGAGGGAGGAACAGAATTTGTACAATAACATGAACCAGGATAGGAGGATGACTCCACTGAAGGACTGAATGAGAATGCTACTTTACCTTATAACAGGAAAGACTGGAGGGGAAAGGGAGCCAGCCTTGAGGACAGGGGTCATCNGGCTTCGGGACTGCTTCCTGGGGCTCCTGGGGTCCCCTCGTTTTCTTGCATATTGAAAGTGCTCTGAAGCTTTTGCAGTTTTTCACTTCCCACCTGCCAAGAGTCTTTCCAGTAGACATTGCCACACACCCACCTGGAGATGCTGGGGAAAGTCAACGAAAAATTAAAACTTCCNAAGAACAGCCGGGCGGTGGTGGCACACGCCTTTAATCCCAATACTTGGGAGGCAGAGGCAGGTGGATCTCTCCGTTCGAGGCCAGCCTGGGCTACAGAGTGAGTTCCAGGACAGCCAGGGCTACACAGAGAAACCCTGTCTCAAAAAAACNAAACCAAACCAAACCAAAACAAAACAAAAGAAAAAGACAAGTTCTTGCTATGTAGTCCAGGGGTCTACCCCTGGGTCAACCCTGGGGTCTTCCCGCCTCAGCTCCAAGTGCCTGAATTACAGGCATTTGCCACCAAATGCCTATGTCTTATTAGAATATGTCTATCTTATCTGATATTTAACCAGGATTAGCATCTATATTTTACCTTCTCTAAGTAAAAAGATAATTTTGTTATTATTAATGCTACCCACACTGATAGTCAAGATCATGAGTCACAATTTTTGTGGATTCTCTATTTAAAATACTGCGTCCTATTATAAGATCACACAATCCAGTTTCCATGTTATAGAAAAATATCTTAATGATCACATTACATAAAATCATGCAAGAAAATATCAAACATTTAAAGAAAGAGAAGTGGAGAGACTTACGACCTCTAGTTTACTAAAAGCCAAATCTAAACAGCACTGGCTTAGAAGTAGGAAGGCCTTGATTTTATTAATTCAACAACTAGACAGGTATATTTCGTTAAGGAAGTTCCCGAAGCCTCTATTGTCTCAGCTCTAAAATCAGATGGGACTTCTGAGGTCCTTCTACATCAAATCCTGGTTTCCATGGCAAATNATGGTCAATGCTTGAGGCTCTTTGGAGAAAAATGAACTCACTTTGGAAATAAATGCTACCTTATACTGCTTTCCTAATTTTTCCTCACTGAGACTAATACAAAAATAACCTTTCATTCTGCAGGATAAAGTTAGGTGACAGGTAAAAATGTAAAATACTTCACAGGAAACATCTANGTTTTATTTGAGATTTACATAAAAAAAGATGGAAAAACAAAACCTTACCCCCAACACACCAAGAAAACCAAAAAACAAACAAAAACAAAAAACTCAAAACAAAGCAAAACAACCCAGCCCTCACACTACTGCTGCTGACTCTGGGTACTCAGACCCTGGCTTTGGAAAGCACTGGACTTGATGAAGAGGACAGAGGCACTGGTTCTGACTTCACAGNCTCCAGTNCTGANGATCACCAACTCCCTTANACCCAAACATAGGTGACAGGTGTATTGGGAGAGACACTGTGTTTTCACCACTTCCGNGTCTACCAATTTGTTTCTTAAAAATGAAGCCGTGTCTTTATAATACAGCCAGAGTCTTCTTACTTCNCAGTTGGTATTCTTCTGTTGATGTCCTTTAAATCTCTAAAGCTGAAACAGCAGAGATGGCACNCTCCTTCTCTCCAACCTTGTCAGGAGGTAGATGTATACTGTGGTGCCCAGTTGATAGGGCTTCATGCAGAACTCATAATGTTGTCACTTTTGTTTTAACCATGGATTTCTCATAGGATTTTTGTATATGTGTGTGTGTGTGTGAACTGAGTCTGTGCTGTTTTGTTTTTCTCTATAGGCTATACAGCTCTGGCTGTCCTGGAACTCACTATGTACACCAGGTTGGCCTCGAACTCACAGATACCTATCNGCCTCTTCGTTCTGAGTGCTGGGATCAAAGGTGCACACCACGCCCAGCTGAGCCTGTGCCTTATCTTTCTCCNTCTCTTTTATCGTTCTCTTCGAATGTTCTGGCCCCACTTCATCAAGACAACCAGCTGGCATGTATGTAATAATCTTTAATGAGTTGGCATTTAGAATAGTTATTGAATCCCAAGCGTGAGAACGGCTTCTGCTTCCCCAAGCTCCCTACTCCACCTCTCACCTTAGAACAGCGAGCTTTTGGAAAAATCATAAACTTAGAATCACAGGTGGACCTGGCACAACGCTGTTATGGCCTCCTGTGAATTACTCCTTGTGTGGCTGCCTGTCTCTGTCCCTAGTGCCACATGGCCTTCTAGCTGCCTATGTCTCCTGGGAAACCTGAATAGACAGACACAAGCAAGCTTTGCAGACTGGGTAAAGNGCAACTGCAAATNGGGTGCCACGTGAACGCGTTGGGCTCAGCGTTACACCAACGCCCTCCTTGTGAGCTCTGTCCTGAAGTGTTGTCAGCCCTTCATAAAACACTCACCTGGTTCGAGAAAATTCCAGTTGGAAAAGGTCATAGCCTGCTTTACTCCACCAGTGGTGGCCCAACTGTACTCTCCTCGGGCATCAGTATCTCTCAGGCCGGTCCAGAAGTACTTGTGAAGGGACTTGTCATACTTCTTCATCATATCATTTAAGTATTCCTGCTCAAATCTACAAAAGATGAACCAATCTAGCAAACGTCTCACAGTTTTTGAAATAAAAGTCCCCCCTGCTGATGCCTCAGGGAATGGTTTAGGCAAACTCATTTTTCTAGGACGTGTACTNATGGCCACACCTGCTAGTGATGGTCAGATTGCAGTTTGTTCCAAAAGGGACCTCCTTCTCGAAAATTTTGTAACAGGTTTCTCCATGTCTCTTCCAGCCCTAAATCGAAGAGGAATATCATCACAGTGTTTGAGACTTGATGATGTCCCCCTCAAACAAGAGGGATTCTGTTACTTTGACAAAATCGTCAACCTGAGGAAGGGGTGGATATGATTATTCACTTGGTGAGGGAGGACATGATTATTCTTCACTTGATAAGGATGGAACTCAGTTTCACAGATCTCTACATGACNGAGATGTGGCATGCTTTTCTCTGTCCTTTGTACCTGACACACCCCATTGCAGCTGTTAGTTGAATTATTTTTCAGTAAGAGCACTGTCATTGGAGGAAATGGAACTATCAATAATGAGGCTAGCAGTCATATTTGCATGTTTACAGAAATTCACGAATAGGTAAATCTTTCTTTCTGTAAGAACGCCAATGTGTTAGGATTCTCTTCCTTCTCACCTTTTCTCAAATGAATGAACAGAAACCAGTACTTTCACTTGGCAAGTTGGAATTGTTTAAACTTCAAATGTCATCTTTAACCAAGGAAGAATAATTCCACTTAGGGAAATTCATGAAGGGATTTTCTCACCTCATCTGGAGGACACAGTTTATCAGACCTTGTATCAGTAGTTACTTCCCCCTTTTTCTTGCATACATATCTGAGTTTCTTTTCACAGGACTGGACTTTCCACTGACCTAACTTTTAAAGAAGAAAAAAAAAAAAACATTTCTTACCAAAGGAAATATTTGCCAAATATTTAGAATTAAGTCACAATAACTCTGGGAGACCAGGAAAGGTAGTGGTTCAGCCTGTCGTCCCCAGGCTACAGCGAGCACAAACTCCCTTTCTTAGAAGCTTACCAAAGGACAGTTAGTCAGAAAGTTGAATAGAGAGAAGCCCCTCCCACAGCTGCCAGCATCTAGTCACTTCCCTGTGACCTGGCTGCAGTTGGTTCACAGAGTAAAATTCTTTGGGAAGCGTCAGCCAATGTCTGCTCTCATTTCCTTATCTGCACAAGGATGATGGCGATTGCAAGCGCTACTACTCAAGAAGTCGAGGGTCAAAAGTTTCTTTTAATTCTACTCCAAAATAGACGTCAGAATTGTCTCTTTCAAATATGCTACATAAAATTAATTTTGCTGAACTAAGTTGCATTGCTTCTTGAAATGTTAGTGGCTTAACTGTGACGAAGGTCAGTTTTGAACTCAGGCAGGCTGTGGAGCTATGCCTTCTGTTCACTTATCACTTCCACTTTTGACAATGTTTTTGAGACATCTTGGCTTTTAAAGTAGGCCACCAAGTGTGACACCTTCTAAAACACATCTTCACGACTGAAACAGTTCTAAATAGGAACACAATTTGTTGCTGCCATTTAAAGTCTCTAGATGTCTGGGTGACAGTCACCCTGAATACCAGGAGAGAGCTGCCTATAGGAAAGCAATCCAAACAAAATTAAAAGGGGTGCTTAAGTCCTCTGTACAAGATACAGCCTACTTTAGGCTCCTAACCAGAATATGTTCAACGAATGTCTAGCAAGCTATACATCTCAGAAAAAGACAGCTTTCTGGACAAATGTAACCTAATATTGNATATAAATTTTAAAATTAAAATATTGAAAAACCATATAAAATTGAAATATTGAATAGTGTTTTCCAATTGGCCTCAAACTATGATTGATTCGAAATTGAATCGGAGCATGGAAAGATGGAATCTTCCANGCTACCCTGTGGCTGCCTGCCAAACGTCAATCCTAGTGAGCAGAAAGGCTGATGGAGACTCAGACCCTCGAAGAGGGCAGGTTATTTGAGTCAGTCTGACAGAGGCTGGGTATCTTTTCCAGACGGCAGGGAGTGCTCAGACAGAGAGCAGACTGCTGATTCAGCGACTGCCTCTGTTCACCTTCCTCACTAGCTATCAGAATGACACTCCACAGGATTTTACCTTTCCCTCTCAGCTTGCACACAAATCTCGTCCCCAGCACAATGCAGTTATTATTAGCTCTGACAAAAAGACTATAAACAAGCCACGGGAGGTGTCCTACCTTGCCTAAATAGGAAACGCAGTTGGGAGTCTTATTGTAGGGAACACTCGGCTCATTCTCATTCCAGTACGTTAGAGTGACTTCCGTACCATCTGACCACTGGAACAAAGTGGGGCTGTTTATGTTCTTAAGGCCTGTCCATATTTCTTCTTTGACATCTAAAAGAAAAAAAAATCTTTTATTTGTTTGATTATGCTCTGTTGTATGTTATAATATGTAGGTTACTGGTGTTTATGTGCTGATAATGTCTTTTTAAGAGCTTCCTGGTATTCTCTAGTGTTTAGAATGTTGATGAGCAGGCAGGGTGGGTCTTGAAGGCCTGTAATGCCACTCATGGAGGCAAAGGACATAGAGAGAAGGGCTGCACTAGGATCAGCCAGCTGAGTGTGTCTGAGATCTACGGTATAAACTCTGCTTTCTGGGTATTAGTGAAACTCTATAAATACAACCACAGGTATTCTAATTAGAAATAGTTAATGTCCACTGCTGCCCCGANATGACTACTGTCTTCACACGGAAAACAATTAGCACCACGATGACACAGAACAGGGATCTCTGCTGCCTGAATCTAGGAAGAGGGCAGAATACAAGCAGTATAGGATGTCTTTGTTTATCAGTCTAGTTCCAGATAATTGTAAAAGCAAAATGATCATCAGGTCAATTGTTAGAAGAACTTAAATAAGGTTTAGCATAATTATGGGAAGAGGGAGAGTATGTGATTAAATAGTGGCCGCTAGGCAGTAGTAGCTATTCAAACTGTAATGCAAAGAAATGAAAATTAAACAAAAGTAGTATTTCAGCTCCTCATTCTTCCTAACTACCTTTCAAGAGTTTACAAGCCAGGCTGGAGAGATGGCTCAGTGGTTAAAAGCACTGGCTGCTCTTCCAGAAGTTCTGAGTTCAATTCCCAGCAACCACATGGTTGCTCACAACCATCTGCATGAGATCTGGTGCTCTCTTCTGGCCTGCAGGTGAACATGCAGGCAGAACACTGTATACATAATAAATAAATAGATCTATAAAAAAAAAAAAAAAAGAGTTCCTAAGCCATATGGTAGCTACTACGGCACTGGACCAGGCAGGCCCAGGACGAGTCCATTTCCTCTGAACACCCCACCCCCACCTCCAGATGTGCTGATCCAGGGACAGGTTGGAACTCTCTCATTCCCACCAAGAGTCTGAAATCAGGGAGACCTGGGAAGGAAATGTTTTAAACTTCTAAAACAAGAGGTTTAAAACAAAACAAAGTAAAACAAAAAACCTCACCCCCACTATGGAGTTTAGTGACAACCACCTCGACATCTGCTAAGGAATGGATGCTGATGAGGTCACCTCCGAAGGCTTTGCACTTCAAATGTGCTGCATCCCAGGAACCACTTTCGTTTGCCAGCAGATAGCAAAATCCATTATTTGGCAGCCAGCCCACGTCACAATGGGTATCTGAATCCGACCAAACATCTGGGGGGAAAGCAGCGATTTACATTCCAGTGAAGACAGATCTAGTTTGAATGAACAACACTGCAATTTTTTTCTTTCTTGAATCACAAGGCTTCTGGAAAACTGGGAGACATGATGTCAGCTATCAGAGTGACATGAATTTTATGCTGTGCATAATGTATATCTGACATCATAAAAATTCCTCCAGAGACTTAGGTACGAAATGTACTTACTGAGAAACACATATGCTATGTGACTGGAGTAGACTGTTTAAGGGGCATAGACACGGTCAGGGAAGGGAATGACTTTAGTCCTAATAGGTGGAAGACAGNTGTGGAGTAAGCCAGATGCTGACAACATTTTCCAGGTCTGAAATTTGGAAGGTCACCCCCACCCACGGCTCTGAGATTGGAAGGAGTCAAGCTTTCTTTCCTTGTGTGACCAGCTTAACAAACGGATGCCATTAACACTAACTGTTGACTCCAGGGCGGGTAGAGATGGAAGGGACAGGATGTGGTATTTGTATCCACTCAAGAGATGGCAGCGAAGGAGGAAAAGGGAAGGACAAACGGCTTCTCTAGACACCTTCAGCCACTCTGAAAGACCAGTGAGTTTCAACTTGACCATGGTGAAATCCACAAGGGAAGACTAATCTTTCAGAGGCAAAGGGCTACCACTCTCCTTAGTAAAACTAGAAAGCATTTCGTTATTCAATGTATGCGGATCCTTTCTGGAACTTTCTTTCTTTCTTTTTTTTAAACAAGCGAACTCAGTCATCTTAAAAATGTGGAGTATTCCAACAACTGATGGAAACAGATGCAGAGATCCACAGCTAAACATTAAGTGGAGCTCAGGGAATCCTGTGGAAGAAGGGGAAGAAGGGTTGTAGGAGCCAGAGGGGTCAAGGGCACCACAAGAAAACCCACAGAATCAACTAACCTGGCCTCCCAGAAGCTCACAGAGACTGAACCGACAACCAGGGAGCCTGCATGGGATAGACCTAGACACTCTACATATATGTTACAGTCGTGTAGCTTGGTCTTCTTGTGGAACTCCTAACAGTGGGAGCGGGGCTGTCTCTGACTATGTTGCCTGTTTTGGGGACCCATTCCTCCTACCAGGTTGCCTTGTCCAGCCTTAATGGAGAGGAAGTGCCTAGACTCACTGCAACTTGATATACTGTGGCTGGTTGGTATACACGGGAGGCCTGCCCTGTTCTGAAAAGAAGACAGGAGGAGTGTTTGAGGGGAGGAGGGGACTGGGAGAAGAGGAGAGACAGAGGGGAAACTGTGGTCAGGATGTAAAAACAAACAAA